>OX596253.1:8071183-8100540 GCA_951394255.1 Polyploca ridens
TGGTAACACAATAGTAAACAAAAAGCCAAATTAAAATGAATGGCAATCTAATCAAATAAGGCGGTGATAACTCAGTGGTAGAGACGTTGGAATACTATGGTGAAGGTTGTGAATATTCCTATATAAGCTTGAGCTTTCGGTGAAAAAACATGGTGATGAATACGACGGTGGTAGGGAACTTTGTAGCACTTGCTTGGCTGGCCCTCATGTTGAAAATCTGTCACACCAACCTGTCATTCGGCTGCTGCAGAGAGCCAGGCTCCTTTCTATGCTTTGTGTGCTTGCCACCTCCCGCCACATCACAATCATGGTGCGATTGTAGTCAATCACAAGCCTATATACCTAATAAAAAAGTTATATTAAAGTAGAATGTTTTTTTTTGCATTAAATATATTAATATCAACTTATATTCCTATGCAAAAATGCATAATGCATTTATGAATTGATGTCAAATTGACATAGTAAAAATAAAGGCAAGCAAAAATTTAATTCTGAGAACATTACAACAGTTGGTCGGTGTTGTGTTTCGTTTTATACGTAATTCTAGTGATTTGTAATTATTCGATTAAATAATAATTAAGAAATAATCATGTACCGTAACAAGTAAAGAAAAGTTAAAGAAGAGTTTGGATATCTAGTTTTTGATAGAGTATTATGTTGTCTATAACATTATTTATTTATTTTGTAATTCAGTGCAGTTGACGAAATCAAGGAAAGGCTTCTTCTGCCAAAACATTTCCACTTAAATCCAATTATTTACATTCATAGAAACACTCAAACCATAAAAAGAGCAAATTTTGTTGGCTGTGAAATTAGCACGTCTATCATTTTGTTTTACCGCTAAGAATTTTAGCATAAATACGCAATTATCAACAGACCCACGGTTAGAATTAAAAATGAAAAAAATATTACAATAGGTTTAGCTTTATGAACACTGGTCAAGAACCCATAAAAATAATACTACTACTAGGTACTAGGTACTGTTACGTTGGCTATTATTTTTGTCCAAAATAAAAATCTGACCAGTCGTCTGGCCAACTAGCATTAATTTAATAAAAAAAATGTTCGCAAACATTTCAATAAAAATAGAAAAACATTACTTCCTCATGTACTTCAAAGAGCAGCTTGACTCGGGAAGTACCTCCCGAGTCTTACAGAATACAGAATACCGCAGCCAAATAAAATATTGTATTCCTGCACGTGAGTAAGGTCACCAGAGCTCAGGCTCTGGTCTCGCTCAGAGCGAGGGGGATGGGTCGGTAACACATAATGAGTGATGCCCCGTGTGTTGCAAGCGTCTATATGGCTACGGTAACCGCTTATCATCAGACGAGCTGCACGCTTGTTTACAGATTTTAAGTGATGATAGCTCAGTGGTAGTGACGAATCAGTTTGAGCTTTCGGTGATGGAAAACATCGTGAGGAAACCATAGCACGGTGATAGTGTAGTTTGTAGTACCCATCTGGCTGGCTACCACCTTCAAGTTGAAAATCTGTCGCTAAGCACCGACCAGTGTGTTCCGGCAGCTGTACTTGAGAGCCAGTTCCTTCTGGGCTATGTGTGCTTACCGCTATCGGCCACATCATCACTTACCATGGTGAGATTGTGGTCAAAAACAGGCCTATTCACAGTAAAAAAAAACGATGATTTTGACGTATAAATAAAACAAAAGAAAAAAAGTGATATATAGGTATATTTTTATATCAAATAAGCTTGCATTTGTCCTCATGTCAGGCAGGTATCGTATACTTTACACTTAGGTACCCTGCCATGCTATAGTTTCACGGCATTCAATGTCAAAAATACTGATATATCATAGCTTAAAATCTCGAAAATAATACAACAGAAAACTTGATGCAAATATTTATGTTTATAGAATCATTACACCTAACTACTACTGCATTATAATTTGACTTTTATGTATTTACGTTTATAGCAACTAAAACATACAAAACTCCTACTGACAGATTTTACAATGATTTAATTGGGGATTTTAATATGACCCTCCACTGCGTAAGAATTGTTGCAATGACTATCTAACAATGATATTATAATAAAAAGAGGTAGATATCGCATTAACGCACGAAAATTGTTGCAGACAAATTCAGACAATTGTCGTAATTTTGCTTAGCGGCTACATATAGCTATCTCTTTCTGTACCATACGTTCCGTATTATCTATCGCATTCACCTAATTCAACAATAACTGAACGCCGCTTAGTATGAGGGTAGCATATCTCTAGTATAATATCATTGCTATCTAATTAAATTGGCTTTTGTCTCGCGGGTTTGTATGAATTTAATAAACACCATGGTAGTAAAAACATGTTGAACACCCACACTTGGTTTAAAAAGTTTATCTGGTGACTTTCATACGTGCACTCCTTTTTTACTACTTATTATCAAATGGAAAATATTAGTCGATTTGAATTTTATCTACAACCAACTAATTAAAGTTTTTTTTAACCGAATTCAAGAAAAGGAGGAGGTACTCAATTCGCTTTTATGTTTTTTTTTTGGGTTTTTTACCTCATTACTCCGTCATTTATTAACCGATTTGGAAAAATCTTTTTTTATTTGGAAGGATACACTTGCCGTTTGGTCCCATTGTTATCAGGTCAGAATTTGATAACTTTTAATGTACTTTGAAGTCGGTTTAAGTTTTTTGTAAAACAGTTTTCAATTTTTTTTAAAAGTTCCTTAATTCGGAAATCTTTATTAATAATGATAACAGAAGGGGCTGACAACCTATGCACCGATATTTTATTTAATTCAATTAAATTCCATTGATTCGTAAAAAGTTATGAGAATATAATAACTTAAGGCACTTGTTTCGTGGGTGGTGCGGTACAGCGGCTTTTGTATGGCACCCAGTATAGCTACTGCGTACTGCATTCTCACGTCATCAATAGCTTCCAAGAACCAACAAGAACAAGTTTTTTCATACTACCAAATTATAGCCATTGCATTTATATACTTTTCAAATTGAAATGTTTTGTGTAATGTATGTATAATTGATGAATTAATTCCCTTCGTTTTTAACTATTAATGAATATCAACCCCACTTGCTTGCGGGTGCTGTTTTACTATTATATATACATATTAAACACACTTAGTAGCTTATTGCACCGCTTTTAGTTTCATAATGCAGCTCTGATTATACGCACTAGTGCTTTTTACTTTACATTACCACATAATTTTATGATAGGTATAATCCCGATTATGTTAAGTTTGTACCTCACTGTAAGTGATATGTATCTTGGACAACTTCGAGTCCCGTTCCCTCAATCGTAAGTGTGGGTCTCGGCACAACCTGTGCGTTGAACATGACATTCCTCGCAAGTGTATTGAAAAACGTCGTATGATATGCGTGTGCATTGATCATTACACTCTCGGCTTCCTTATCGCACTCGCCTACGGCTCGCGTGCTTTAAGGAAGCCTCGTCTGTAATAACCAACTTTTCACACTAGGATCATAATGAACGTACAATTCTATTTTAGTAGGAGCAAGGATACCTTCTCTCTCATCAGCACTTGGCACAGTAGGATCAAACATGAGGATAACCATATTATACAAGTTTTATAATATGGTTAAGCTCGCTCTCGAACCGGTATTAGAGCATTACAGTCAGACTTTTCATAAGTGCCAGCGAAGGTCTATTTGAATAAATGATTTTGAATTTTGAATTTTTAACCACGTTTTGTAAAATTTTAGTTTTTGCTGCAATCCTTTTCATGTGATATAGATTTGTGTTGTATTTCAAGCTAATCCCAAATACTGGCAGTAGTAATTTGAAATATGTGTTATTGCTCACATGCAAAGGTAAAGTTGACTGTAGGGATTTGAATGTTTTTCGTAGCGCTCTACATTTCGTAGTCAGAAAACGTCACACTACGACGTTCTGTAGCTATTTTAAATCTTTTCCTATTTATCTCGTAGCAAGTTTATGTAGAACTTTATGCGTAATTAATTATTTCAGAGATACAAAACTTTTTCCTTGTTTTATCGTATATTTTATCAATACCATTGATATCTAATATGCTTTTGATGAAATGTATAAATGTTAGGGAATTGGTATTCTCCGGCTCATGAAGCGTAGAGTTGAAAGGCAAATGCAAAACTATCCTTTAACCTTTTAACCGCTGGTCTGATTTTTCCGACAAAGCTTTTTCGAGTCCATTCCGCCTACGTTGGATTTATACGGCATATACTTGGTGAGTAAATTTTGTTTTTTTTTTCATTAATTGCGTGAAAATTACAAGAAGTATTACACCAAAGAACCATTTACTGGCAAAAAAACTGACTGATATATTGTTGCTGTTTGACTTGTGTACATAAGCCTATTTTTCGAAGCGAAGCGGTGAAAGGGTTAATAAAGTACCTAACCTACTATAAATACTTTTGCTGAGTGCAATATTATAAACTTTTATTTCCAAATCACATCAGTAAAATCAGCAACAATTATTTTATTTATATCAGCTGTTTAGAAGGATATTTTTTAAGAGATGCCTTTACTTAAAACATTAATACAAACTTAGTTACTTAACAACCAAACAACAATTTACTCACGTTACTTAGCTGCGTTATTCTATACGGGGAGGTACTTCCCCAGCCGAGCTGTTTTTAAGCGAAAAAACGCTACGCTCAACTTTCTCCAAAAATACTGCTTGAAAGACCAATTACTCATATAGCACTAGACTAACATATACTTTACAACTTAGCTAAGTATAAGTTGTAAAATTTTACTGAATACAATAAACTATATTTATATATTCTAAAATAGTAGTTTAAATATAAGTATATTTAAGTATATTCTATTTACATAAAGACTAACCCCCTTATTCATAATCGCTATTTAACTATAATAAATCTGTGTAATTGTGTGCCCCGTCTCACTCTTTTGATCACCAAATGTCTCCTGTCAGATAAAGACTTCGGGGTTTTAGCTAATCAACGTTTGATAACTTCATTATGAATAAGGGAGTTATATTATTATGTTTGTATACGTATTTACCTAATTTTATAAAAAAAAGTACCTACTCTACCGTCTATTAACGTATTTTAATATTTTCCTCTCCAACTTTTTTTCTCTTTATTTTGTAAGTTGTCTGGAAGAGATCGCTTCTTAGCGAGAAACCCATTGTACACTAATTTTAATTTGGGAATTTCTTGAATTGTTCGTGTACTATAAAGAGATCTATCTAGGAGGAGGAATCTATCTATATATATATACTTAAATACCATGACCTGAGTCAGGACTATACTCACAAACCTCGCTGAGTTAGCTAATACCTTCTACTAACATAGTGACCGCTACGTAGTCAAGGTCATGTAGAAATAAGAATTATTTTTAAGCTACATTCGTGAATGTATTTACAGTAGGTACGCTCATCATATTATACAATATGTGTGAGAATATGAATGTTATAATGAACAGGCTTATGAGACAAATAACACAGCTCGACACGCAGTTGGAATAATAAATTGGTTCTGCAAAAAGTGTCTAGCAAATATCGCCACAATTAGTAACAACGGTTGTAGACTTATTGATAAAAATACCAGATCAAAATTCTATGGATACTATATAGTTATTATAAAGTAACAATGCATTTAACATAGTCTAAAAATGGCTGACTGAAATGGAAACCCAAAAGTCGTATTTAAGCAAAGATACCTTTATTTATCCTTAATTAATTTGCCCCAATTGAAGAGACTATTTTAATCTGAAAGCATGTGCTTGTAATTAAATTAATAATGAACTTTATTAATTATACCTATCTGTATTGTGTGCGATAGGCTGGGACTAGGAATTCCAACGTTGCACCAGTCGCCGTCCAAGTCGGAATCATTTTTTGCGGCGCGTCTACTTTTTACCGCTTAAAAAGCGTGTTAGGCATCGTTTTTTCCACAAGCAACTCGCGTCGTGACCTCGACTGACATTAAAAATGCTTATGCCTTGCGCACACATGCTAGTTTTTGCTGAAATAAACTCTATGGCATATCTAAAGCTATGTAATGCAGACAAACAAGAATTTGGTGAACTATTTTCTGTAGCATTTATAATTATATATTTTAAACAGTTTTATACTATGATATTACATCACCTCTAATTAAAATTCAATTTAAACTAAACTATAATATTTTATCTGGCAAATAATATCATCGTCCATCTTATATATAAATAAAAATTTATTTTGGTTTTATTATATAAAAAGTGATAGTAGAGCCACAGTACCTAATTGACTTTAAAAGTAATTTTGAAAAACTTTCATAATAAAAAAACTAAATTAAATATTAGTTTCTCTAGACATTTGTGTATAATAAAATAAACAAAGAAAACCTTTACAAATTATAAACTTTTACAAATTAATTGATGTGAACGCAGCATTAAATACGAAAAGCATTAAAGTCTGATTCACGTAGGAGTTTTATTGCGGTAGTTTAGACGCTTGCATTAATAATGTGGAATCAGTTTAGATGAGTGGTTCAGAAAATATTTTATATTAACAATCATATAAACATGGACGTATAAACCCCCTTATTCATAATCGCTTTTTTAACTACTAAATCTGTGTAATAAAGTGCCCCATCTCACTCTTTCGATCACCAAATGTCACCTGTCAGATAAAGACTTCGGAATTTTAGCTAATCAACGTTTGATAACTTTATTATTAATGAGGGGGGTAAGTCAATAAATGTAGCACTTTGAAACATATTTTATAATATAACATATTTTAATTATTCTAACTTACAAAATATTTACGTCCTAATTTTGTGCATAATAATAATAAAATATACAAACCGATTTATAACATGTACGAAAAAAAATTGCATGCTGAAAAAAACGCACATTATATTTTAATCGAATTATAGACATAGGCACCTAAACTGTTATCGTTGTTGCATATTCGTCTGAGAATGCCTTACATTCTGTTGACCTTTCTAGACGTCTAGCAGCTATCCGATAATTTGTTAAGAAACCAGTATGCGTTAAATCAGTAGCAACACATATTTTTTTCAAAAATTCGGATACAAATATATTATTATATATTTTTTAATGCGATAGATAAATATTTTACGACTACATGAAAAAATCTGAATAGTAGCTACGAGCTACAAAGCAAGCGGATACTACGATAGGACAACTTCTGTGCTACGAATGTATTAGAAGATTTAAAAAATTACATTAAAAAAACTAAGTAAAGATTACTTAATTAAATATAGATATCTACATACTACGTTAAAGAATAAAAAATAAAATTATACTACATTAATTAGCTTTATGTTACGTATAAGGCGTACTTACTAATATTTAAGTTTGGGTTTACATGATTGTATAAATTTTAGAAAATTATTACTTGATAGTTCAATAGCACACTAAAGCATTTAGTGCATCGAGGAAAAAAGCAAGAAAAGCAGTTGAGTATGATAGATAAGTAGATAAGCGCTAGTTTTTATGTCGAAATAATTAAAAATGTCACGAAAAATATCTAATAAGACAATTATAAAACTTTACTTAAACGGTAGAGAAATATGTTTACCATTGGGTAATTTTTTTCAACGATTATTACCGAGAGAAATACGCTTTTGTTCTCACTGGGTGAAAATAATAATTTTGAAATTGGAACAAGCGTGAGCTAAATAAAATTGGGAGCAATTAAATTTAGCTATATTCCAAGCAGGCAGCCAGTCCGTTTTAAATTATTAATTATAATAATAATATTTATTTTCTAGCAATCAATGACAAAAAGTAGAGTACATAACATGTAAATTTATCTCGCCTCTTGTATCGCTCCGTTCAGGAGTCTACTCTAGAACTCTTCGCTGCTCGCGGAATCCACCTTAGTCCCCCTTGTTGTGTTATCTACTATTAATATCCTAAAATTTCACGTTTCCAAAACATTTTCATTAAAGTTATAAAAATCTGGTGTTGTTTAAAAAAATTACAGCGTGGCATCCTCCATAGTACCTATAATGTTATAATCCCCTAACTATATATTCTTCATTTGTATTTGCTTTACGGTCGTTAAGTATCAACTTAACATTGCAGGTAAGAAGAGAAATGGCCGAGTTAGTTTATCTACATAAAATAGCAAACGGTACGATTGATTGTCCTGAGTTCCTTAGTAGAATTGCAGCCAAACCTTCTACACATTCCTTTTGTGAATTGCACATATAGGCAGATATGAAGTCATCAAAGATGAAAAATTCTATTAGTAAAAAAGTCTTTAATCAATTTACTCTATTATTTCTTACATGTGCTCTGTCTTCTTTCTTTCCTGTTGTTATTCTTTTTTATGTTATATGTGAGAACTTTAAATGGCCTGCATATTCTGTAAGTATATTATTCTGTTTGTATTAATGATTAAGCTGTAAGTTTTGCTAAAAGAATATAATAAAAAATAAATGTACCTATCGAGCCAGCGCATCGTTAGTCATCCAGCAACTGCCTGTTTTATAGCTCCAAAATAGTTGGGATTTAAAATCGCTCGCTGGTTTTTATGAACTTAATTTGTACGGCATTCTTCTAGAATGCATCGAAAATGCTAAGAAATATTCAGCTTTATCGAAAAACTCGTTCTACGAGAACATGCAATTTATGTACGTGTCTACATATTTTAATGATGATTATATTAATGAGTCTGCGAAAAATAGCCACAAATTATTAATATATTTTTTTCAGCTTGTCTTTAAAATACTACATTATTTCAATTTTACCAATATAAAATTGAGTAAGTAAATACTTTATATTTTTCAATAAAATTTGCAAATCATAGTAAATCAAAATCAAAATCAAAGTCATTTATTCAGTTTAGGCCCTAGTAAGGCACTTATGAACGTAGTAAGTAGTAAATTTAAGTAGGCTAAGGACTCGTGTTGTCCTTTATTAAAAAATAACATTTTCAAAAAACATGACGGAAAAGTGTAAAATTCAATGATAATATCCGTATTACATTGTGTTTTTTTTTTACAAAGCCACAATTTTTCGCCAAATGTAAAATACAACATCGATGTTGAAAGCACCAGAATGAGGCTCAAGGCAATCGAACAGGAGCCGACTAAACTAGGAATCTGCGTGGGAAAACATTTAAGGAACTCCGGGAGCCCGATCAAACGTAAACAAGAAGTCAATGACATATTGAGGAAAACTTTCCGGTGCTTGTCTTGTCTACAAAAACCATAAAATCTACGTATCGAATCCAATGATTCTGCAGTATGCTTTGAATTATTTCAGGATGAATCATGTCGAGGATATTTACGTTACACGTGTATTAATCGATAAATAAAAAACAACACAATTACTTAACACAAGTAAAGTCGCAGCCGACTTACGTAACGACATCGTGCTGTAAATAATTGACTTACTTGTAAAAAAGATGAAAAGAGTGTGTTTTATAGACGCATTCATAGACAGTATAGACACAAGGCCAGACTATCTTTAGCGTTCAACGAACTCTTATTTCAACGTCTGTAGGTAGCAGCCGTTAAGTAAAAAAAATACAGAAGTTCGATTTGATAAAGTGCATGAAACTTTGTTTTAACTTCAATATTTTAATTAGTGATGTTTTCTTTTTCATAGAAAAATGAAGGTGTATTTCATTTTAATTATACATATTTTGACGGATAGATAGACAGTGCATATTGTTTTTATATATTTCAGTTTCATTGTTGGTGTAATGGCGTAATCTTTTATTTAAGCTTGCACAAAAATTTCCATTTTGGAATTCTATAGCATCGTTCTATATTTCTTAGTATTAATAGTATAGGTAAAGCTGAAGAATAGGAATGATTCCTGGGTAAAAAAAATATAATTATAAGTATTTTTTTCTTTACGAAATTAAAAAAAAATTACAAAGATAAAGCGATAAAGATAAAGTCAAAGTTCGGGAGTGGGGGGATTGTGTTTAATTGACAAAAGAAAAAATACGGGTCTTATATTTTTTGATACTGTAAATGATGGACTAAATTGAATTTTTCAGTCATCTAGCCTATTTGCACAGACATAAATCTAAATAGATAACTCAAGTCCCCTCCATCCGTATAAAACCCAAGCGTGTAACTTTTGTTGTACCTACCATAATGTCACAAGATTAATTCAGTTAGGCTGGCATTCGATTTTTAACGTGAAAATGACGCTATCCTATTTTTCAGCTAAACATATCCCTCGCTACACATCTCCGGTGGACGTACAGCCTTATGCGAGTTCCCATCCGCGCGAAACAGTTTAAGGCTGAAAAAATTTCACACCGCTACAATAAAGGCTGAAATTACAAGAATAATTACCACTCCTATGAAAAGTTTTCTAGTTCCGAACTTTAACTCGACCAGACGCATTAGTAGGAATAGAAGATTTACTTTAGATATTATACGTGGTCTAGACGCACATGGCTGCTTTTTTAAGCGCGTGTTGCACTGGCTTGGATGATCTCTACATAATATAGACAGTATTATTAAATAATTTGCGAGCGTTCGACTGCCCGCCAATGTATTCAAGTGGGTCGCCAGACACATTAGCGCGAATTCCTAAAACCGACTAGACTCGTTCGTATGGCTTCTTTTGTTAGATGGTTTTCGTTCTGTCCCGCCCGCCACAAAACCTAATTCGCTTTATAATTATGCGTCTACTGACGTTTTTAACTATCTATATTATACTTAATACGAATGTGGTGTTTAACTGTCAATGACGAACGAACCATTGCGGTGCATCGAGGCGTTTTGTTTTAGTTTATAAATACTATGTTTGTAACTATCGTGTTTAAATTATATTAGTTAATAAAAACAGTATGAAGTATTACTTATAAGTACATGTCACAAAGTAAAAGAATATAATTAAAGAACTTCGCAAGTAAACAAAAGAACATTGGATCAATCGGGGTTTCTGAGAATCACATTTTGTTGGATTTATCCGAAAATATAATTGGGAAATGCGGGCAAAGTGAAATTAGGTTTTAACCGTCCGGACATAGGTTAATATACTGTATCTAGATGATTTATTATATAAAAATAAACTCGCATAATAATTATCTTCTTTATACAATACGTTTACATAACAACCACATACTTTAAATGCATTCTCTTAGTGCATGCTATGAAGCGAATTCGAAGTGTACCTACGCATTTTTGGTTGTACGTGTTATCAGTGCTAGTTGTCAGTCGCTAAAATAGTCACAGAGCAAGATAAGAGCATCGTGACACCTGCCGTTCGAAATTATATCAAATTCTATAGTCCTGCATCCATTAAAATTTCATAGAATAATTTTACTCATAGAACTACCAATAAAATTGAGGAAAAGAGAGCATTTTACCAACTTTAATATTTGTCACTTGTTATGAATATTCTTTTACCTAATTAGGCAAGGTTATATTACTTGTATACGGCATATCTTCACGTCCCGAATATCTCAGAGTCTGAAGACAAAGGTCTTCAATCAGTGCGTGTTACCAGTGATGACATACGGGACAGAGACGTGGTCTTTTACTGCTGGCCGCATAAATAAGCTCAGAGTCACTCAGCGAGCTATGGAACGAGCTATGCTCAGAATTTTTCTACGTGACAGGGTCCACAATGAGGACATTCTTAGGAGAACGAAAACGACGGACATAGCTCGTAGAGTTAGTAAGCTGAAGTGACAATGGGCAGGCCACATCGCTCGAAGAGCCGATAACCGCTGGAGAAGAAAAGTTCTCGAGTGGCGACCACGTACTTACTGGAAAGCGCCGAGCGGGACGCCCTCCCACCAGGTGGACCGACGACCTGGTCAGAGTCGCTGGGCACCGCTGAATGCAAGCGGCCCAAAACCGTTCGAAGTGGAAGGCAATGGGGGAGGCCCATGTTCAGCAGTGGACATCCATAGGCTGATATGATGATGATGATATTAGTTGTATAGGTTCCTGTATTCAACTAGATATATTTTTTTCATCAACTCAACTTCGGTTCCGAGTGCATCACACAATAATCGCTCTGCCATCTTTTGCCTTTCACATTTCGGAGCTACTTCCATGTATGATGATTATAATCGTACGCTGTACTTTTATGAAAATAATACTAACCTGAAGCCTAAAACCTATCAGGGTTTCATGTTGTACCTTAAAACATTTGAATACTATAAAATTTCCGATTATCACTATAAAATACAGTTTGGTAGGTATAAAATGTGAGTGGATGCGCGCCTACAATGCATTTTGATATTATCACGTCTTTAGCTCACCTTGTCCTTGCAAACTGTTCGTACTTCAGCTGTTATCATTAAAGTCAGTATGACCAATCCCACCATATATTTCGTTACATCTGTTGTTATGGATTTGTGGAGGTTAGGCAATACGTCTAGGTTGAGGACTCTATTCCCACCCTGGGGACCACACACCACACATTAATTTGGGGTGAAATATCAAGTGTGTCAAAATTAACTCAGGATATGTATTTATATTACTATACTAGCTTTCCTTCCGCGGTTTGACTCGTGCCTCCTTCATTACCCCCTTAGGAATGGTATTTCCAAAAATCCTTCCTTATAGCCTTTAAAAGGAACGAATGTATACACATTTTTGAATTAATCGAGACACGCTGTAAAATCCACGTCTTAAGACATTAGTACCCTTTTTCGCCCCGTTAGGGGTACATTTTCGAGAAACTAAACAATACGTGTTTCTTTATTTTCTATCCAAAGTATTAATAACGAGTTTAAAGTCAATGGGCCAGCACGTTAGGTTTCTTCCAAACAAACAAAACACGCCCTAAACCCCCTTTCAGGGGTAGTTTTCAAGAAATAATAATGAGAAACCATTTTATTTATTTAGGTAAGTAATCGTGCTAAGTTTCAAATTTACAAATTGCCAATTTGGCAAACTAGTGACAGGTGATCTCTAAGATAGATTATAAAGGTAAAGAAGAGAATATTTGTTTAAACGTACAGTCGTACATAAATATAAACACGTAAGTTTATTTTATTGATATGTGATGAACTGATATGGCGGATGGATGTATGTGTGATAACTTAAGTGGGTTTTCTCTCGGCGGTGGTGCATGCTTATTGCATGAACATGTCTCATACATATAATTATACATGATAGCTGTTACCCGCAGCACCACACACATGGTATATGGGTTCAGGAATATTAGAGTAACTAAGAAATATTTACATAAAATAAGAAAGAAAGACTTTTTTTTTGGTTAGTTTGGTTATGCAATTCATTAGTATTTGCTGAAATATACCGCTGTAACAGACGGATAATAGAGTCTCGCCATAAGGGATCCTTTTTTAACCCTTTGGTACGGTACCCTAAATGTGCTCAAACTTACTAACTCAGTTTAAGGTAATTATGAATTTAAAAAATTACCTTACTCTACCACTGGTTCGTAATACCTACACTAAAACTGACATGAAACTCAGCAAGGCAATTTTTGTGCTAATCTAAAGCTTGATAATAAACTATCAAGGAGGTAGAACTCAAGTGCTTATGAAATGTTTGATGCATTTACTTCCTAACTTTCCAGGCATTTTTTTATACCCAGACGGGTGTGGCTTTTAACCTTTTGACTTTCAAATATGAAAATATGAATGACATCCTCTGCATTTAGGAATATTGAAAAGAAACACTAGCGGCGACACGATCGTTTAATATGGAAGAGATCTGTGTTATTTATGGTGAAAGCTGGTCTACAAGAAAACATACATAGTTTAATTCATATTTTGTTTATTTTTTAGTGTAAATAAGGTAGCTTTTCATATACCTACAATGATTATATCATGCATCCAATTAAACTTCTCTCTTGAAATTGTGAGTAAGAGTTAATAGAGCACACATTGTTTTAATGTTATTGTTATAATGCTAGTATTCATGAATCGTGTGACGTCACAAGTGAAAAAGCGGGAAACAAAATGCAAAGCTGCGAACATGTGAGCGGTTCGTATGGAAAACGAAAGTCTTTCGTCGGGGAGTTTCATTCAGGCAAAGTTGGCTCGCTCGCGGCTGCTGAGGGGGCGGTAATGTCGGAAGCAAGTAAGCGACCGACGACTCGCTTGGACTCGCCTCACCAAGATTCATAGCGATAGTAATGCCGTAATGAGGTCATACTGGAAAAACCCAACAGTCTAAAACAACGGAGAAATAAAAACACCATGCCCGTTATAAGTAGCTTAATAGCTATTGTAGGTCGAATCATTGCTTAGCGAAGATCACCATTGTAATGGTTTTTATGTTGTTGTAAGTACTTAACTACCATGACTTCTACGCCTCTACTTAACGAGTAAAAAACAGATCGAGGTGCCGTCTTTTTTTGTAGCTAGGTATATATGAGCAAAATTAACTTTCGGCTATACGTACTTTCTCTAAATATTAAATATTCAAAATGGTCACAAGTGCAGCAGACGACTGCAACACAACCTAGATGTTTGGAACTGGTTAATGAACGGTGTGTCAATTATTAAATTTTAATTTATTTAAGTAGGTATCATAACGTAAGTTATTAATCTGAAAGGAGACCTGAATAAAATGCCTAGATTGGTACAAACATTTTTTTTTTCAAACACTAATGTTATAGGTTCGTTGTAATGCGAATGCAAGTTCCGAACTGAAACTTTACGATGACATGGAGTTACAATTTGAGGTTCTTCATATTTCTAAAATTACCATGATAAATTTAATTGTAAACTGTTGCAATATCGTTTCTTCTGATATATGAAACTGCATACACCTTTAAAAAATATAAGTGCGCTTCGTTGGTGTGTGTACTTCCTACTTTTAATACTTCATTCATACATCCCTGTGCTGAAACTTTGCCAGACTCTGAACTTGTAGTTTAATAACGGCTCCAACAAATTACAGCTATACTTGTCTGCAGTGAATGTTGAATTTGTATTGCCCTAGTGCTCTACATCAAGCGCCACCATAAGTGAAAGATTTGGATATACATGATATTATTATGTGCTTCTCAAATAAGCAAGGGTTATTAATCGACTTCAAAAAAAGGAGATTATCAATTCGACACGTATGTATGTAATATTATTACACTGATTTGAAGTCAGCGAAAAAGCACGACGTGTTCCATTGACAATTTCGCTGACTTCAAATCAGTGTCAGATTAGAGTTATTTTATCCTTTTTACCCCCTTACTTATAAAACCTTATTTAACTAATATACTGTTTAAAGGGTCACGTAAATAACGTCACTATATTGTGATTGTCAAATAATGTGACATAATGTACGTGACCATTTTAAACAGTATATTAGTTAAATAGCGCTTTATGAGTAAGGGGGTAAGTGTATTTTGAAGACGATTTAATTTTTTTAAATTACTTTTTTATTTTATTAAAAATATACTACATGATAGCTGTCATACATTACGGTGGTTATCGATGGCACGCAATCGTATGTGTTTTTTTTATTCCAAGTAATATTATGTTACAAAATACTGTAACACGTCTGCTATAAATATATAGGTCAGAATGTAAGTATAGTTTATACAATTTTCAGGAATAATAATCGTTTTATCTCGAACTATAATTTTATATTCTTTATTATTTTTTACTGCTTATTACTTATTGATTATTATTTAAGATAGGTACTATATTAAAGCATCACTAAGGTACAAAATTATCTGTGGAGCAGGCAGGTATCGAGATATTTTTTATCTTGTTTATTATTGCAATCAAATAGCCGCTTCGTAATTCTGTGTTAACGGGATAGTAATAGAACCTCACAGGACAGCCTAGCCTACTGTGAGGTTCACAAGAAAGTATTTAATGGTATGTGCTTTTTATTAATACAATTATTATACTCAAACTCTTGAATTACAAAATAATGTGATGTGTTATTTTCCTATTTTCAAACAATAAAAAAAATCACCTTATCCTAACTTTGTTAACCATTTCAGAATCAAAATGTTGAAGTCTCAAATAAAAGCAACATAACATGTTGCTGTAAGTATACGTACCTTTTAACATAGAATCATTACAGAATAAACATCATATGACTACGACTTTATGAAAAATATTATTGTTGTCCATGTCATCGCCGAGCAACCCCGCACCGCTCTAGTCCTCCCCACAAACAAGGCAGGAGTGACACTTAAATATCTTTTCAATGTCACAAATTGGGGGCTACCCATACATTATATACTTACAATATATAAGTATACATAGAGAAGCACATAGCACTATTTCTATGAGCGCACCCCACCGATTGTAATCTGGGTGAGGGGCGAGCGGTTGAGGCAAACGGACCAATCGCTGTGCTCCCGTGACCAGAAAAGTGGGAGGAGTTTCGCACCCCTAGTTTTCTAGGGGTTAGTGTGCTTCCGCGGCCAACCTAGTTTGCCGTAACCCTCCGCGCGCCGCGCACCCCCCGCACCCACTAATTTAGGGTTGATCAATCGGCCGCGCCGCTGCCGCTGGCGTTACGTAACCGACACCAGACGAATTTCGCGCGATGCATGCAGCGCTCGACACTCGACGCCCGACGGCGACGCTGCCGAGCGAGGCCGTAGACCGATCCGAGACATAGCTCACTGAACACTAAATAAACTCTGCCATAACAACATCGTAATAAATAAATAATGGAGAAGTATATATATTGCTTTATCTACATCTACACTAATAAAGAGAGAAGATTTGGATTTTTGCTGACACTCTGGAAAATCAATAATGACTGGTCCATATTAAAAAAACTTTCACCATAGGACAAAGCTAAATGATCACTGAGTAACATAGGCTATACACATAATTTCACCCGGGCGAGGCCGGACACGAACAGCTAGTCTCTTAATAAAGACACATTGAAATGGTTTCGTATCAAGTTTTTTACTATTTTAGGGACTTACTTGTAATTTTGCTATTTCTCCGAATAATACTAAAATTATTTATTTTTAATTTCAAACTTAGATTTATGTGAAACCTTGCTGATTACCATTCAGGAACATTTTAAAATTATATCTTATAAAATGTAAAGTAATAATTTTAAATAGATATGATTTTTTCCATCATCATCGATTGTCGGAATTACACGCCATATTGAACACTGATAACTCACTAACACGAACCATATATTATTATGAACTCATATCCAATACCATCATCCTAACTATCCTATCCTATCCTATCCTAGTCCTATCCTAACTATTACAAATGCGAAAGTGAGTTTGTTTGTTACACCTTCACGCCTCAAATACTCAAAGCATCATCATAAAATTTGGCATTCAGATAGCCTATACTATGGAGAAGGACATAGGCTACCTTTTATCCCGGGAACGCGGGTGAAACCGCGGGGGACAGCTCGTCCTTACTAATATTAAAAATTCGAATGTGAGTTTATTTGTTTGTCTGTTTGTTACGCTTTTACGCCGATCACTCAACCGATCTTGATGAAATTTGGCATGCAGATATCTTATATATAGGCTATAGGCTTTTTTATACCGGGAACGCGGGTGAAATTGCGGGGACACTAGCAGTCCCTTATCGTTTAAAGTCCAAACATTGATTCGTCTTAAATACTAATTTCCATAACAAACGATTATTATTTGAAGTGATATGATAGCTCAGTGTTATTGATGACATCGGATGCCCGGACAAATCGTACAATAGATTTGAGCTGTCGGTGAAAAAAGGCATCTCGAAGAAACCATAGCAAGTTGCTTGCTTTGTAGTACTCGCCCGATACTGGCCCTGATTCTGTTGTTCACAACTAAACTAATTTTAATCTCACTATGTCTCTTTCTAACAAAGGACATAAGAAAAGGATGTAAGAAATTTAGTCCTGTCAAATTAGTCCGATGCTTGTTTTCAATATAAATTTAGTCGCCATCTATCGTGGTTACGCCTAAATACACGCAAAATAAGACGGCAAAGATTAATTTTACAACTTAAAATATGTTCTATCCTTTTTCAATAATGTTCGTAAGAAAGAGATGAGATGTGACTAAAATTAGTTTAGTGCGATTAACAACAGAATCGGCACCACTGACTACCACCCTCACTTTTAAAATCTGCCGCCAAGCACTTATAAACTAATATTTTTTCCATTCAAACATTAACTTATTCCACCCACAAAGGAAAATTTTGAAAAGACGTAATAATGCACCTCACAACAATTTTTACTCAGCATTGTTATTCATTTGTACAAAAAATCTGTAAAACTGTATTTAAGCAGTCAAAAAAAAACACCCAGAAGAAACATATTCTGGAAAAAAATGGTTTCAATCAAAAATTACGAGGTTGATCTTTCCCGCTGGTTTAACTCTATAGCGACAAGACGCCCATGAAATAGGCGTAGAAATCTGTTTTTATTTATTTTGTTCCTAAAAATTTTGTATAAGTTTTTCGGTATATAAAACCATACCTCAAAATTCAATAACCTCTTTCTTACAAAAAACTCAAAAAAGCTGTTTTAGAACTTTCTAATTCAGGACATTGAATTTTTGACAAATATTTTCATACCTCACTATACATGTAAGATTGGAACTTTCATAGTAGAGGGACTCATACAAAATACTATTCGTTTAGATATTCTTAACCTTGCAAAGCGAGCGCAAGGTTACATGCATTTTGGGTGTATCCAATTTATCTTCAAAAAAAAATTAAGAGTTTTTTTAAACCAATACATTTGTTAACAAGACATATTGCTGGAAAAATCTTAATTAGTCGTAGAAATAGCTTTAAAGCGGCCTACCTAATAGAAAATTAAAACAGAAAATATTTATTTCGGTAACTTATCATCTACAATAACAAAATAGTACATTAGGGTCTCCTTTTAAGTATAATAAATACCTATGCTAGGAGGCTCCTCTCTTCCATATCTTATACAATACAATATACTAGTATAAGCTTTTAACATTTTACAGTTGCAAATTACAGAAAAAATAATAATATTAAAGCCTAAAAATAAAAATAAACATAAAATATCTAGTGGGTGAGTGAATAAGTCTCTCCTTGTGTGCAACTATGTTTTTTATTTAAATGTGTGTGTGTTTGTATGTCTACCTAATATAACATTTATTATTGAACGATTTCTTTTTATTTATTATTTACTGATCACGAGTTGCCGAGCTATTGTTATTTCTGCTGACAGAATATATGTATTTTAGAGTTGATCAAAATCTTGATATTTATATTACGAATGTCCCTAATATTATAATAGAAATATAAAATTGTATAGTAAGTAGCGAAAATAATAAATAAAATAGGTAAGTAATTTATAAAAAGAAATATATTTTTTTCGAAATTACAATGAATTCATGCAAAGTAGCGTCTTCATTGATGACACAAAGTCCGTATCATGAAAATATTGAAAAAAATATAGTTAAATTTTTTATTAAAGCTACCTACGAGTAAGAAGGTTTCTAGAACCATTTATGCAATGCCTTTCATTTTCATCAGACACTTTCGTTTGAGGATATTGTATTAACAAAAGCTACAACACAATTGTCTGTATAACACAATCAAATAAAATATGCAGGGGATGCCGAATACCAAATTCACAGACTCACAAAATATAATGCTATTTTCATTTAAATAAAAAAGAGAAATGTAAAATAAATAAATAAAACAAAGTAAGGCCGTAGCAAATAGGCTGCTAGTTACAATAAAATTGATACAAGATAGATTTCGGTAGACATTTTCCTCAAGCGAAACCCGTTACAGCTAAAAATGATGCTTTGAGTACCATGTAAAAAAATGCGCAAACACTTAATAGAAACCTTAGACGAGACTAATCATAAAAAAATAAAAGTAGGCATTAAACTAGGACGTCGACATCCGCAAACATTTTTAAACGGCACGTGTACTACCTATGTGGAACTTTAGGTACACTTAAAATCTTGACAGTGAAAATTATGGGGGTCTTGTAGCGATTAAACTTATTGATATATAAAAACAAAAGTAAACTAATATGATAGATATAATATATCTCTGTCTATACAGAATTTTATCAACTTATATTAAAAGTTAGATTTTTTCCAGCAATATTTTCCGCACTTTCCCTCCGTATAGCATAGCAGTTGGACGCCATATATCTATATAATATGTATCACATCACATCACAGTGAGAGAATCAATGAGGCTCTGATGACCGATTTATTAATGCAATAGTATTTCAACCTTGCACCTTCCTGCCTCTCAAATGACGGACACAAAATACCTACATTGGTTCTCGAAATCAAAGACCTGATGTTATAATATGAGCTTGTTATATGTACCTGTGATACAAATATGTGCCTTAATCTGGGGGCACGGAAGTGCCCCCCGCCAAGACAGCCAAGCGAAGCGAAAGGGCACTACCTACCTTTTCTCGAAACGCTTCGTCGTATTTTTGAACCCTCATAACTTGGGTTTGGATTATACCAGATAAACAAAATTCTCAGGACATGATGTCAATAGTAAACTTATTAAACATATTAAGTTTCAATAACATAGCTCTTATACTTTAGATTTTATTGATATCTAAAAATCCCCGATTTCGTCACTGACTCACTGATGATCATCAAAACTCATAGGGTACTTCCTGAAGTCCTAGACAGCTGAAATTTGGTATGTAAGCTTGTATTAGTACACAAACAACAAAAAAATTATAAAACTTGGAAATTTCAAACAAAAAAAAACATAAGCAACTTACAAAAAGAAGTGAAATCCCACCAAAAACATTTTTATGTAAAATGGTGCCGCCAATACATATGGCTCGTACTGTCAAAACGTTTCAATACTACAAGAACTATTGAATAACAAAAAAGTAATGAACAGTGAATACATTTTTCACCTTACTCCCATGTGACGGTAGCGAAACGGCCAAGCCACATATTTTTACTACGGTGTGTAGAGTTTGTGAAGTTAGGGCTTGTAGAGTAAGTGCATTTAGAGTTATAAGCTTGGCTCTACATGAGATCTGATAACTTTTTGACAGTACGAGCCATATGTCTTGGCGGCACCATTTTACATAAAAATGTTTTTGGTGGGATTATTTTATACAGCGAGAGATTCGCGGCGAATTCGCATTTCTGTACGCCTACCATGAGTTTTCTACGACAACGTAATCTACACTCGCTAGCGACTACTACTAACCGTTGAGTCGTCAAGAGGTAACAATCAAAGAAAATCACTTTCATGGTAGGATAAATTGTGTTACACGTGCCTAAAACGGGACGTATAATTGATATCAAGTGCCGATGACTTGGCTAAACATCTGAGGTGCTCTCTACTAACTTATTGATGAAGCAAACAATTCAATTTTTTACGCTTGTTTTAAATTCAAAATCGAACGCAGAACTGAAAATGTTAATGAATAAATTTAATTCCTATCATAAATTTAATGTAAATAAATGAATACAATTTACCAAATATCTTTTTTTGAATTACGGAACCAGTAAGCACTTCAATTTACGCCCATGGTTTGTAGGTAAATCACGTAGCCCAATATTCATATGACTTTAGCGATCCACACTTGAATATACCATAATAATTATTTGACTACATTTAATTATTATTTCATCTATTCACTGTATATAATTAATTTATTGACCATGTAATGTAATTTTATGGTGTTAAATTTATTGGTGCTTGTTCTCGTTAGACGGTGCGAGAAACAAATGTTTTGTCATTTATTTGTTTATATTCTGTCTTTTCTGTGTTTTATATATATAATTTTGCCTGGTTTAAAATCTTTTGTTTTACTTTTATTTGTGATGTTTAATAAATCTTTCTTTCTTGGTCGTGGTTTATGTTGCAGTTTATTATTATCGTAACTAATCATTTATCGTAATATTTTCTCGTCCGGAAAATTCAAGTACCTAGTTAAATGTTCTGTCAAATAAATATATCAGTCATGTGATTTTACCGTTGCCTTGACAACACATGACCCGCAAAAGGGAGAAATATTTTCCATATTTATTTTTCTGCGTTACCTACGTCATATGTTTTTACATTTTCATACCCTGGCTCGTCCCTGGCTATTAACTACTTTAAGCCTCTACCTAACCCTTGCTTCATATTATCATCACATTTTATCCTCTTCTATGAAAAAATAATAAACATTTATTCCGATGCAAACATTGGTTCGATCAGTTTAACAATTATTTTTAAAATAAATAAATACCCTGGAACATTCCTCCCACACGGCACATACTTAATTAATTAATAGTTAATCGGAAGCAGCGGCAGGCTTGAGGAAATTTTCTATATATAGATTGTATTTTGTACATATTTGTTGTAAATAAATAAACTGTCAGTTAAAAAAAAAATATACATAAATGTTGCTGAATATTAAAAAAAACATTGTAGCGATATTTTTCTGGAAGTGTCATCGAAAATTCAGTAACAAATTGTGTACAGAACTCTCCGCTTGCTCTTGACTACTGAAAGCAGCGTCTTTTTTATTACCAGGCGTGGTTTGTTACGCACGGCTGATTTAGGATTTTCCCTGATATCGCGTAAAGCCTAGGTCAATGACTGTCTACCATAAGTTTTGAATAATAGATACATAAATTAATTAATTATGTACTACCTACTTATAAATTATTTGTCCAAGACGTGGGCAAACGGTTGGTCTTGGCCTCTGGAGAATTGAGAGCTAGTAACTTTTTCGCGCCTAACCATTCAGCGTAGAAACGCCGCCAGTGTCATGGGGACCATGGAGTATTTGGGTGACCTTTTATTTTAGGAAATATTGCATGATCTTAAGTACACTACAATTACTATATACTGAATACAAGCATTAATTTTACTTATAATATTGTATTTCGATATTTGGTGGACAATAGATCGTGAACGAGAAAACTCTTCGTTCTTCGTCGTTATTCTCGCACTGAAGATTTCTCGTTATCGTTGTGAATGTCAATGGTCCTGGGCTATTCAGATCTACAAACATCAAAAGCTTCAGTCAAATAAAACCAGTCACTATGTTTAATTGTCCTTTATAATTTACTTCGTTTGAATAAAACATTGCAGCATTAAAAGTATTTGAAAAAATATCCTAACATTGTTAACAAGAAGATTATGCGTTACCAACCAAGATATCAGAAAATATAAATCTACTAATAATTTCTAGTAGGTAAATACGTTCATTAATATCTTCAATTGTTTTTAAATAATAATTCCTAAAAAATAACAAGAATATTTTAATAATATGCTGCAGGATGAAATAGACTACAAATATTATGCGCCTATACTATAAAGCTTAATCTATATAAAGATAGAACCATCCGTAAATACTTGGCGGGGCGCTCCGCCCATATTATAAATCTAGGATTAAAACCATCAAAATTGACAGTAAGGATAGAGATACGATAGAGATGATAGAGGAACGAATAAACGATTTAAGATTAAAAGAAAATTATTTAGATTGAAGTTCCACTATACAAAATTTGACTTTATAAAGAACTCGGGTTTCATAAGCAGCAAAGCTTATGTGTATAAGTTGGTTTATTGATTCTTAGTTTCTATAACGTTTCGCGTTTACGCTGGTGTACACCATAATACTGCTAATTGCACTATGGACTGATTAATTAATAAAATCTTACTCGTACCGTATTTGCATTTATTTTATAATACAATTTGATAGTGTAAAAACAAATGATAAGTATCTCATGAAACCAAAGGTCACCTGACTGGTGCTATGTTGGTGATATAATTACGTTTAAAGAAAGTTATGATTAAATTGGCATCTATGTAGGAAGTGAATGCATGTGGACTCCACCTGAGCTGTAGAAAGTGTCTATGCATTTTTTAATCGAGTCTGAAATCATTTTTAATTTCTGAGACTTGATCTGAACCGGTTTAAACTAAACAGGACTTGAGTTACGGTATGTTTTTAATGTCCGTCCTAGTCTCATATAAAAATACTGAAAATTCTCTAATTCACTGATAGGAGATATAACTGAC
This sequence comes from Polyploca ridens, assembly GCA_951394255.1. NCBI lineage: Eukaryota > Metazoa > Arthropoda > Insecta > Lepidoptera > Drepanidae > Polyploca > Polyploca ridens. Next base: position 8,095,046 of record OX596253.1, read on the forward strand.
TTTCAAATGAACTCTTTTCAGTATCTATACGACTTTTAGAGGCAAAGCAATCGATTTTTTTCTGTACAGCTATCAATTCCAACAGGAGGGAAATATGGACAATATTCGAAGATGGTTTTGTCGAAAAAATTTGTTGTATTACACGCCATTAAATATCGCTAGTCCGATACCCAATACTTAAAGGTGTCGGGAAACAGCCCCCGGAAGGGAGTTCCACTCTTTTGGCGAACAGCAAAGAGAAGAGAGATGAATAAGGAATGAAGAAACGAAGCGTTGTGTTTGTATAAGCGGGATGAGGACGTGAAAAGGTTTCCTCATGATGATTTCCTTCACCAAAATTTCAAATCGAACCCGTGACCTTCGTCACAGCATATCGAGTTCACTATACCTATCTTAGAGAATTTCCTTTTTTCATAACTAGCTGTCCCCCGCGGTTTCACCCGCGTTCCCGAGATAAAAAGTAGCATCCATCTCCATACCATAAGCTATCTGTGTGCCAAATTTCATCTTGATCGGTTGAGTAGTTAAGGCGTGAAAGCGTAACAAATAAACAAACTCAAGTAAGAGTTTCTAACCCCAGGCTGTGCGTTCATAAATTAGTCAGTCTGGACAAGTTTCTTCATATGTATAGATGGATAGACTGACAACAATTTTTAGTGATATTATACTCCGTGACTTCTTATTCGTCTTAGAAACCCAGCCCACATAATGTACAGAATGAATAGGTACAAAGCATTAAAAGATTTTTTTTAAACATTTTGTATAATTAAAAAAAGTCAAATATTAGGTATTCATTATGACGCATGACGTAGTTTTAAACAGCGCAGTGTACTTGACTTGTGCTCTGGGTTGGTATTTTCTACCATTTTGTACGTAAACTTTAATTTATTAACTCGATTTGTCATAATTCTAATGAATTTTAATTTAAAAATAATTATGCAAATGATCAAAACATTTTTTATGAATGATTAGTATCTTTTCATTAGGTACTATAAGTGGGTTGCGTTTCTAAGACGAATAAAAAGTCACGGTGTATACATAAAATTAATTGACTTATAACAAAAATAAAATAGACTCTAAAATGTGTAGTGCAAACCGCACTAAAAAGCATTAAATAATGATGTACTGTAATGAACTCTAATCTAACTGTAGTGATCAGATACATTTTAAAGTCGGCGGCAGCGTCGTATTACAATATTTCTCATCACATTGATATAGTATATTTTAAATGCGTAGTCTGTCAGTTTGTTACCCTTTTACGACTAAACCTCTGAGAAGATCGCGATGTAATTTGACACGCAGACCTGTCACAGGTCACCTGTGTGGCAAGCAAGTCTATGCTAAGTCTATGGACCCTACCAAAATAAAGCTGTATCCAAATCAAAATTGGCATAACTCGAACACTTCTAAAAATGGCGGAACATACATTGTGTGATTAGGATACCTCTAAAAGTAGGTAGAATTACCTCTGGACTTCCGATTGACACATTCTTGGGACGTCATGTATAAAGGCATTTTTAGTGAAAACGTGAGGACTAGCTAGATTAGTAATAAATTTAACTTAAGTCTCGCCTTGTATATTTACTTCAGTTGCATCCACATTTACTCTTTTTTCTTTCGTTCTTTTTCTCATTGGAATCTTGAAACAGTAAAAATATTACAATCTAATCTATTGCTGACTTTAGACCAACACTTACTTAGATAAAGATGCCCTGCGTATCAACTTTTTATTATTTAAGCATCAATTTTTTATTAATTTTTCTCGAAAATCACGAAAACTTCAAATTATATTTTACAATAGACCATGAATGCCATTAAAACTTTTGATAACGAATTCTATGAGATTTACTGTTGTAATTGTAATAGTAGCCAATAATTATCGTTAAAGGAGGCATTATGTCGCAAAAAAAAAGCTGCAGTTTGCGAAAAACTCAAGAAATAATTTATTTGGCGGGCAATTCGTTATAATAGAAGACATTGAAAAGGTAGCGAAATAGAAATAGGTAATAAATATTTCAGTATTATAGAAGCTAGCTAACTTCACAACCAAATGACATATGAATGAATCGAGCATCACCATTGAATTAATAACAATTATTTAGTCCCGAGGCGCCATTCGGAGCAAATCGATTTAGACTGATCCGTATTAGGTCAATAGTCTTTACGTAGCAAACGTCGGGTGTGCGGGGTTGTATTTAATACTATTATAGTCTCAATATCGGCATCGGGAGATAGCGGAGATCGTGACGCGGCGACTGCGACGCGCCTTATCGCCGCATCGGCTTCGTGGCCATCGTAAATAATGTGCAACTTTTCCCGCCACGCCCCCACCGCTCTGCGAACAAAAACACTATGCAGTAGCTAATCAATTTCTTTACACACTTATCCTTGCCTAATACATTAATGATGCATGCAATACTGTCTGAAGGCTGATGTTGAATAATGTTCGTTTTTTTTTTAAACCGGTCCGTAAATTATCTATTCAGACATTATGCACCGAGTTAACATCCTTGTGAATTTAAACGTACTAAATATAAATAACGGCATACCTGGGGCCCAAGTCTGCTATTAAAATTGTGTTCCAAAGAACTTTCGGTGGTGTCCAAATTGTGACATTTTATAGTTTTGGTAGTCTACTAACACAGTAGCGTCATTATGGCGTTATAATGTAGTCATTATGGCGTCATAATGTAGTCATTATGGCGCCATTATGACGTCTTTATGACGCCATCACTGAAAGTTCATTGGAACACAATTGTAATAACAGACTTGGGCCCCTGATGGTATTTGGTCACTTATAAACGAAAATTAAATTAAAAAAAACACGCATTCCATTAAAACACTCTTAACAAAATAAGTTTAAATACTACTGCTGAACATACCAATATACTCAAAACAGTGGTGCTTACATTTAAAAAAAACACTCATCTTGGCTGCAAGAGAGGTAGAGCATAGCAATTTTTTGGTCTAAAAGCAGCTCCACTGGGGAAGTACCTCCAAATTACAGAATACCGCAGCCAAATAACAATGTTGTGCTCCTGCGTGTGAGTAAGGTTGCCAGAGCTCATTGGGGAAGGGAGACGGTAACGTGTGAGAGATGATTGTTGCAAGCGCAATCACAAGCGTCCACAGGGCTAGTAACCGCTTGCCACCAGGCGGGCCAATGCTGTCGACTTAGTAGAGCTTATAAAAAAAATGCATTAATCTTAATAATGAGTTTATTAATACGGGTCTTTGTTTCTTTCCACTCTTTGTTCTGTCTGGGGCGCGTACCGAAATACCTAAATTGTCACCATAACAGAAAACCATTTGTTCATATAAAATATTCAGGACCATAAAAACAAGAAGAAAAAACATATCGCATACATTTTATTGATCGTCAAATAGATTTTCTATTGTTGCCTTCTGTAACTCGTTCCTGTATTTGGCAATAAATATTAGTTTGTCATGTTGTGTTGTCCAATCGTCTCTATAGAGTTGTTAGGCCATGCACCCACCTAGACAGTGCAGCGGTCGACCAAACCGCGGTAACACTCTATCGCAGTCGTGGCCATGGCGTTGTTTTTGACTGAAAACAGTGCACGCGCGCTTCATGCTTTATATTGGGCTATTAAACTAACGGCTAGTAAATCATATCTTACAAACAAATGTTTAACATCTTATGTAAGCTAGTAATATATTATTTGAATTAAATTTTGCCAAACGGCTTTCCTATAATATTTGAATGCAAATCATTATCATTTTTTCAGACTGGTAGACCTTACGTACCTTTTTCCTTTATTATGTGAGGTGCATTAAACCAAGTCTCGTTAAACGAAGATTTTAAAATATCATATAGCAGAAAGAGTCGGGGAGCTATCTTAACACCAATTAAAATTTGGGTTTTATAAGACTTACTTTAAATCTGGAGTCGGTTTATTCTCACAATATATTTAACTACTGAAAAACTGGTGGTTCATCTGTCCGTAAATTTTAAACTCAGCTAATAGGTATGCCAACTCACTGAGTCATCCTTCTTTTTACAATAGGAACCTAAATCTGAAGTACAGCTCATAGCCTTTCTTTCTTATAGCCCCAAATCATGGTCGTACGATGCTACCCACTAGCCCCACTTCGCAGGGCATGGCCCAACGCTCTGACTAAACACGGCTGTGTTTACACGAGATCCTGACCACTAGCCAGCGGCTACGAACAAAACCCTATGCGGATATTAAATTTATATCGAACACTACCTTATGTATTTTCGTTTATAAGAAACGACACACCTTCGGTAAACGATGAAATTAAGCCATCGTGAGAAAGCAAAGAGTTTAAAATGTGGTTAGAGATTTCAAATCAAAAGTCAAGTTGAACTCTAATGGTGCGTCCATGCTACGCGAAGCGAGCACGAGCCGAGCCTCGAACGAACAGGATTAGTTCGTTGCTCGTGATTTCTAGCGTGGACGTACCCTTCAACGTGCCTATAACGAGCGCGATGCGAATCTCTATGTTCGTGAAAAAACTGACAATTGGGCGGAGCGCAGTTGAGCACGCTACCAATGCTCGTTCGAGGCTCGCAAGTCCGTCCACGCTACGCGACTCGTGCTCGCAGTGTGTTCGTTCATGACTCGGCTAGCGCTCGGTTTGCCAAGCATGGGCGCACCATAAGAAGGAAATCTGAAATACTACATTGTTATAATACTACTCGACTATAATGATACTCATTCGACATTTTGTGAGAAAAAAAAGGTACAAAATACTGCGCTTGAAGTTTCGAAAGCCCGTTATCTTCGGCCACCTCATAATTCACTATGGTTTGATTGTACTAAAATATGAGTCTATTTACACATCTAAAACAAATAAAAATAATTATTGTTATTAATCATTATTAATAATAAAAAGAACACAAAATATTATGCTACTAATATTATAAGTGCAAAAGTGTATGTGCTGAATGAATGGTTAAAATTGGAGATATTTGGATCATTCATACCAAGGAATAACATTAAATCCCAGGAAAACGTTAGATCCCTAGGTAACGCTGACAGAACCATGAGGAAGAAACTAGTATCATATATTTTTTACTAAAACTCACACGTCGATGAACTCCTGTAGACGACAAAAAAAATCTAAACAGACCACAGGTGTATCTTTAAATCACCATCAAGTTCTATATTTAGTTGCATTTGTTTCATATCTTTTTTGTGTTTAGAATCTATTACCTTATCATATAATTATATAGATCATCCATAAGATATTCTTCTCTGAATTTTATTGAATATACCAAGATAGAGCTATAACAAATAGGCACAACGTTCTATACGACTACAAACAAAATAACAATGCGATATTTTTTTTCAAAATATTGTTTGTTTAATAATGCCTAGATTTGGAAAAAAATCCTAACTATCCTAACTAATATTATAAATGCGAAAGTGAATTTGTTTGTTTGTTTGTTACGCCTTCAGGCCTCAACTACTCAACGGATCATCATGAAATTGGCATGCAGATAGCCT
>OX596253.1:8100740-8357313 GCA_951394255.1 Polyploca ridens
CACAGCCTAAAACCGCTGATCGTAGAGACCTGAAACCTAGAGAGTGTGTTCTTTGTATGACGTAGGCATCCGATAAGAAAGGATTTTAAGAAAATCAACCCCTAAGGGGGTGAAAAAACGGGGGCAAAGTTTGTATGGGACAACGTGATTCCTTGGTCATAAGTTATTTTAGGGGTGATTTTCATCGAAGTTCATATCAATACTCCTTAGTGCTTTTGATTTAAATATTCTTTTATATTTGACATTCCTATTTGAAGAGTATTGCATTGCATATGCCATAGATAGAGAATTACAGGTAGACAGGTCAAGATACGTATAATGAGATCGGACCAAGGAATCACGTTGTCCCATACAAACTTTGCCCCCGTTTTTCACCCCCTTAGGGGTTGATTTTCTTAAAATCCTTTCTTATCGGATGCCTACGTCATACAAAGAACACACTCTCCATGTTTCAGGTCTCTACGATCAGCGGTTTAGGCTGTGCGTTGATTGTCAGTCAGTCATTCAGGACAAAGCATTTTATATGTATAGATAGATTAATAGGTCAGCCGTTGCTATTTAAATAAAACTTAATAAAATATATATGTACACTAGTCACTCGTTTAAAATTTTAAACGAGTAATTGCATTATTCGATACGTACCTACATGAAGCAGTTTTTAATTACAGTAGTACCCAACTAATATGGCGCGTGGTGAATCTTCGTTCGCACAAAAAAGAAAGTATGACCCCGAAGATTATTGAAAGAATGCTTACAACTTACAATCAACCTTAGATCACTACTATAAGGTTCATAATACACTGCAGCTGTTAGTTCTATCTCACTCGCAAGTCACTCCCCTCCGCACGGCGCGCGCTAACATGGCGGCAGCTGCCGACCAATAGCGTTTCCCGCGCTTTGAAAATGTATCTTCTGCGCAGGTATATCGGTAAGCCATATTAATTGGGTATTACTGTACTTACTTGGCCGAGCTAATAAAACAAGGATTAACTAATTCTTAAAAGTACGGATCTCTGATATATTACAGTTATTATGCATACGGCTATATAATGCATGCAAAATGAAATATAAATTCCGTTTTAATTAGTATATGTCTAGACCTACTAAACTTCGCTTGCTAAAAACAGGTTTGGATTAAAATATGACGCATGATTTGCAAATAAGTTCAGTGTTCGAATTGCATTATGGTTCAATTTGAAGTGTATTCCAAAGTCAAGAAGATAGATATTTGTGCAATGACCTTTGCCTATAAAAAAAAATTTACACATTAATTCTACGTACATGTTTACATATGTATATAACTTATAAAATTATTATTACGTACTGTAAAAAAGTCTTCGTATCTGATGCTAATAACCAAATTAATTAGTCTGGCCCATGCTCAAAAGCAATTTAATTTTTGTTCAATTTTATTTCAAGAAATTAAAATTTATGAAAATTATTAATCAGAAATACTGAGCGTAGCGGCATCTTAAATAGGTACATATTATGTATCGGTGAATGGCAGTCGCTAGACGGTTTATTACGTGACATGATAAATTCGTCCCAGACGGCCGCTATCGAATAGTGGTTGTAAGTCTACAGTGCGGCCGCCGACACCTGTAAATAATAGCCTAATCACAGCAACGGCTATTCCGATTTCTATGGGACTTTCAATATTTCCTAAGGCATAGTTTAGAGAACTCCCATTGATATTGGATTAGCCATTTCCATTGTTGGCCTATTATTAATTTAAGTAATTAAAATGCAATACAACAATAATATACCTATACTAGCTTTATAGCCCGCGACTTCGTCCGCGTAGATTATATCTTTTTTCAAGATATGAATCATTGTAACAATTTAGAGCTTTGTTCATGGCTATTGTCCGCCACTACGTGTGATATTGATAAAAGTTCAGCTAGATTGAGAACTCACATGCGAGGATGTCACATAAAACTGAACCAGTCCTGCCGCAAATCAACTCTAGTAAATTTTTTAGCGAGTTTTTCCCTGTAATTTATTAATAGCCATCGCGAAACAAACCATAATTAGGAACTGTTATCTTTTAAATTCAAACGGAAGGTGATTTGGGAACAATGGTATACGCGGCAAGAAGACTGTTTCTCGTCTGACAGAACCAGTAAATATTTTGGCCTCAATAACATTGCGGCGGAGAGCTGTTACTTGTAGTCTAGTTCCACAGCACAATTTTGGAGGCCTTATCTCTCTTTCTCTCTATAGGCTTTCGCTCATGTCTGAGGATCGTGGTCAGCATCGGGTTTGCTTCTAGAGCGGATGATCTGCCTCCACCGGTTTCTGTCCAACCCGTCCCTTACGACGGTGTAAAACTTGGAGGACGATGAGTCTTTCACTTGATCGGACCATCTAGTTGGTGAACGACCACGTAGTCGTTTTCCTTCCGTGTTCCCAACTATGATCAGTTTTTCCAAACTTTCATCGCCTTTGCGCACCATGTGGCCGAAATATGAAAGAATACGTTGGTGGCATATGGTGGACAATCGAGTTTTAATTTACAGTTGTGATAGGATTGATGCATTGTTGCGTTTAGCGGTCCCAGGTATTTTCAACATCCGTCTCCAGCACCACATCTCGAATGCATCAATCCTTTTTCTTTCTCCAGTACCTATAGTCCACGTTTCCACTCCATACATGAAAATGAGGAATACCAATGCTCGTATTAATCGGATCTTTGTTTTAATACCAATTCCTCTCTTTTTCCTGACGTTGTTTAGGTGAGTCATTGCATCCTATGCTATTTCAATACGCCAATACCATAAGCCAAAATAATAAAATTGTAATTTTCACTCCAAAAATAAAGAACTTCATATACTAAATTTAATCCCCCTTTTCACTCCTTAAGGGTTCAAATTCCAACAACACCCATATTAGTTGCGTTAGTTAATAACCATAAGCTTAAATAATAAATTTAGTGTACTTCCATACACAAATTCATCCCCCTTTTTACCCTTTCGGCATCGGAATTATCAAAAACTTTGAGGCACATATAAATTAAATTTCAATCATCAGCCTAAACACAAAATTTGAAGGTCCTAACTTCGAAACTGATGGACTTTCATATAAACTTGCATCCCCTATTTTACCCCCTTAAGGATGGAATATCCAAAAATCCTTCCTTAGTGGTTGCCTACACTGTATAATAATATATTAATTGACGTTTACTTTGAAACTGAACGACTTACATACATCCCATACCTTTTCACCCTGTCGGGGATGGAATTGTCAAGAAAGCTGAAACATGAATAAATTTATTTTCAATCGTCAGCCTAAATACAAAATTTGAAGATCCTAACTTCAAAACAGACGGATTTTCATACAAACTTTCATCCCTTATTTTACCCTGTTAGGGGTGGAATTTCCAAAAATCCTTCCTTAGTGGATGCCTACACCGTATAATAATATATTTAGTGAAGTTTACTTTGAAATTGAAGGACTTGCATACACAACTTCATCCCCCTTTTCCTCCCTTCGGTGGTGGAATTATCACAAACGCTGAGATAACTATTTATTAATTTTCAATGTTCAGCCTAAACACAAAATTTGAAGATCCTAACTTCAAAACTGACGAACTTGCATACAAACTTTCATCCCTTATTTTACACCCTTAGGGGTGGAATTTCCAAAAATCCTTCCTTAGTGGATGCCTACACCGTATAATAATACATTTATTGGAGTTTACTTTGAAATTGAAGGACTTGCATACCCAACTTCATCCCCCTTTTCCTGCCTTCGGTGGTGAAATTATCACAAACCCTGAGATAACTACACATTAATTTTCAATCGTCAGCCTAAACACAAAATTTAAAGATCCTAACTTCAAAACTGACGGACTTGCATACAAACTGTCATCCCCTATTTTACCCTCTTAGGGGTGGAATTTCCAAAAATCCTTCCTTAGTGGATGCCTCCACTGTATAAGGTATCTTTGTGCAAAATTTCAAATCTCTAGGTTCAGTGGTTTGGGCTGTGGGCTGATATATCAACAATCAGTTTATCATTTTATATATTATTATTATGATTATTATAATATGATTTTATTTGACTGTAGTTTAGTCATTGAAATAATTCAACGAGTTTAGTATATTTTAGTTGAAATGAAAATAAAACTCTTTCTATTTAATGACATAATTCAAGACACCACCAGTTGGCATTTTACAACGCAAAGGAAGGACAATCGAACAATTGTAGTGTTTTTTCCCCACTTTCATGAACAGCAGCTGTTATCAAAGGTCACTGGACTAGTACCTAGTACGATTAACGGTTGTACGCAAGCTTTTGTTTGGAATGTTTCGATTATTGCTAGCGGTTGAGTAAGCTTCCATGTTAGGTTCGAACAAACTTGGAATACTAAGTTATCATAGCTAGTGACAATGAAGTGCTGTATGAGCTTTTTAAATGCCTCTAAAATAAAATATTAAATATTTGTTAATACCTACAATCTCCCTAATAATACAGGCCCGAATGGTGGTTGCTTTTATTATAGGGAAAAGCCAATAAAACAAAGAAATTAATCATTTAAAAATATAACCCTCCTTGCGGGTCAGTCGGGTAAAAAGCTCGGACTCCGAATGAATAAATGACAAAAAAATGCGTATTTTGACTGTAAATAATAAAACAATTAAGTAAATAAATTAATAAGTATGAAAAACTCACATAGACCAACCCGACAAACCGGACTAAATTTATTGTTTGTACTGTGTTCTGTATAGGTACTGTTTGTATCATCCCATAAATAAATAGGTGAACAATAAAATATTGGAAAATCGGTTGAGAGCTTGCTCGCCGAGTTGTCCGTGTAAGGGTGATAAGTCTATTAAATATATTATAAGGGGTATATTCTTTTTTGGTCCTTAAAGTCAATAAAAATAAGTAAGAAAATTAAAAAAAAAATATACCTATACGTTTATCTTTATCACCTGCAAAAAAGGCTAAGGGTATCGTTTACCAATTCCATTTCTAAAAATGCAATATTTCGAAACTTTTGTTCTAAATGACACTGAAATAAAAAATACGTATTTAATAATTTTCGCCAAAGATTCACATATATAATTTTTGCAGGTGATAAAACATTCTCCCTGTATAATAACTTTAGTATCTGTTATTGTTTCTTCTGTTTCTGTTATCATAATTTTAGTATACACAGAAAAATTATAATAAATCTGTCAACGTGTAATTATATAATTAGCGGTAATGCGCATGTCAATCATCAATCAATCAAGCATCAATGGGCCATAGACTTAACGCCAAACGCAATGGTGCGTACGCGCGTTTGATTTGATACGCGAAATTATTCCTTATCCCAGTGTACACACAATTATTTTGTAATTAGTTTTACCCGCGTTCCCGGAATAAAAGTAGCATATATCCTTCTCCATACCATAGGCTATCTGCATGCCAAATTTCATGATGATCCGTTGAGTAGTTGAGGCGGGAAGGCGTGACAAACAAACAAACGATCGTTGAATCAGTCAACTTTTAGCATAAAACACTGCATTGATCCGTCCACTATTGGAATATGCCTTTCAAATTTGGAGCCCATACTTTCAAAAGGTAGAAAAAGTTCAATGGAAGGCTACCAAAATGGTTGTTGGTTTAAAAGACAAACCATATGATCAACGTCTTAAGGACAACGCGGAGACCTCATAGAGACATATATATAGAACTTGACAAATTATATACGATGAACAAAAATTACAATATCAGAGGGCACTCCCTTAAAATCACGAGATCAATTAGCAAAAGCAACCCCCGCCAACACTTTATGCCTAACCGTGTCGTTTGCGAGTGGAACCAATTACCAGTGCAAAATCAGTGAACCTTTTAAAAATAGACTAGACTAAAGTGCAGTGATATACACTTAATCAGCTTCTAGCTGCATGTGTATCATAAATAAATAAATTGAGCATCCAAAAAGTGACATGATCGCCGCGACTAAAGTTTGTGTATGTATATGTGCTTCCGAAAAGAACTTCCTAAATCACAAATCGATTGGCAAGTCTCCTTTTCTAAAATAATTAATTGACTGTAATATACAGCGAGACTGAATGAGAAGGATCGTCAGTTTTCAATTTGATTCGTTCAACATGTTTTGATGAACTAAAACCTTCGTGTTGGTATAATAAAATTGATTCTTGCAATCTGGTGCAAGCGAAAACTGAGTCTAAGGTGACGAACCTTTTCATTCCGTGACTGTACTTCTACAGTATACGACATGCCTAATTGTAAGCGATGGAAAACACATAACAAACTGTTGTAAATTGCAGCACCAAACAGAGCAATTAATTAAAGCATCCAATGATCCCAGAATACGGTACTGCTCTCTGTAATATCAGAAACGTCGACCACAGCAGTCGAACACAGTTAAAGTAGAGTTCGCTAACAAAGTTATTAACAAGTATTACAGATGCTTATCAAGACTGACTTCATCCTCATGTGAACGTTGAGGCAATCCAACTCCTCCATCACAAAGCTATATTAAGACGACTCAAAAGAACTAAACCGTTTGATTTAGTGTAGTGTTAGTTCTAATAGTGTAACGTAATTCAAGTGTTACTTAAAAAGAGCACTAGAACAAAGTGTCTCTCCCCAAAATAGAGACAAGCATAGTGTTGATGACACATTCTTAGTTAAAGTAAAGAGAGAAGAAGAATGAGAACACCACTCAAGAGTTACCCTGAGATAAGGTAAAAATATCTATCATGTTATTAAATCAAACATGGATTACAAAATATAAAAATAAATACAACTAACGCCGTCACACCTGTGCGCCCACACTCCCCTCATGACCAATTGAAATCACCAATAAATTAATTACAAACGCGCTCTTACTGCCTAGCCTGGCGGTAATGTGATGCACATACATTTATGACAATTGATCTACAAAAAAGCGGCCAAGTGTGAGTCGGACTGGCCCATGAAGGGTTCCGTAGCAGCAAGTAACATAATATAAAAATGATTTTTATATTAGGAAAAAATGTGGCTGTGACATACGGACGGACAGACAGATAGACAGACATGACGGAAATCCATAAGGGTTTCCTAAAAATGCCTTGAGAAGTTGCTTGCCGGAGTCTTCTCAGTTTAGGTGTTCCCAACCAGTGGTGGTAGAGTCAACTGTTACGTTCATAAGTGCATTATCAGGGCCAGTGGCGAAGCTTGCTTTAGACGGCCCTGTATCAAAATTTGTTGGAGACTCGTCTACCTGACTGTAGCGAAGCCCAAATCGAGCGTAAAGTTTTTTACAAATTTTTGCTTACACAAGTGACTGAATAAACAATTGAATAAATGACTTCTTAATTTTGATTTTAATTTCAATAACAATCGATAAAACTTACTCATGAGCATTTAAGACTAATTGTATTTGTTCCGATACCTGTATTAATACCAAGTCATGAATCATACATTATTTTTTATGGAATTTAATCAATTAAGAATCCATTTTACAACAATAACAACAACTTCTTTGATAATTTTATTCTTTGGCAATGATCTTACGTTGAAATGTTGTATTGAAGATTATTTGCACTGAATTATGCATAAGTAGGTAAGTGCATTTATTACGGTTTTTGTCCAATCATTACTATCTAATCTAACCGTTGCGTAATTAATTGATATCTAGAATATTGAAAGAAATAATTGTGCCTTATATTGGTATGTGTGTATTGATTAGAAATGCTAAAAAAGTACTAGTTCAAAATAGTAGACATTTTTAAATGTGATACACCAATTATCTGGAACTAATGATAAAAAAATCATATAGACTACCAATATACCTCAGCTATTGGTAAAACCGCACGTGAGAAAATGCATGCGTCCACAACCTCCTAACAAGACAGGTGTCTTCCAACAATTACTTATATGGAGTCACGGGTTCTACAACTAACTACTACTACTACTAACTTAACATACAGACACGGTTAATAATATTTTATTGACATTTTAAACTTTCATTAGGATGCGCAGCCCGTGCGTTTGTAGAAAATATAAATTCATTCTTATGCATTAATATGGATTTTTGGTTTTCAATGCAGATACAACATGTCACTTCGACATGTGGTTTTTATCGATCGATTTCATAAAAACAAGGATGTGTAAGAACTGGAATGTCCAATAAAAAAACTATTATTATTATAAATTTATTAACTTTGATAAGCTCTTCAACGTGAAGTATCTTGTACCTATTTGAAGCGGGTTCCCCATGCCATAATTAAACGTAAAATAGCATTACGAAGAGATTACGCATAAGAGGCCCTACTACGAAAAACGAAACACGATAGTCCGATCATCATTGTCAATCAATTAGCCAATAGAATTGCATAAAATTTACGTCTCGTCAGTTTTGCTGCAATTCTATTGGTTAATATTTGACATCTATGGTCGGACTATCGTGTATCGTTTTTCGTAGTAGACCCTAAGAGCCTTCGTCGTTGACGGTAAAGCTACTCCGAACGCATGTACAATAACGCCAGCATACCGCTAGGCTCTGGGCTGTTTCCAACCCTGTTCCTACTGGATATCAATGAGGCTATGTGGACGACACAGTACAGGGGACGCTCATTACACGGGCCGTTGCACGGCTCACCTCATGGTAAGCGTTTACCTTAGCCATATGAAGCCTTGCAACAAACGGGACATCACTCACGCGTTACTGACCTTTCCCCCCTCCCCAACGAGCACTGGCGAACATACTCACGAGCAGGAACTCAACATAAAATTATTTGCTGCGATATTCTGTAAGGTACTTCCCCAGTCGAGCTGCTCTTTTAGCGAAATAACTATATGCTCTATCTATATCTTTATAATAGACCTTACTTAGCATGAATCATATTCAAATAACCGATGGGCAAAGCTGGTGGTATGGATAGGGGACCAACCACAAGAGCCATTGTGACACTGTGCAATACTTTGTTGGGCTATGAGACTAGAGTAGGACACCTCGTCTGTATCGAAGTTATCATCTACAAATAAATATTAACTCACATAATATTTTAAATTGATTGTTGCACATTCGCACAAAATTACTTTTTTTACATCTTTGTCCTTATTAGGCGTGTTAGCGGCTTGCATGCTAGGCCCAAGTGGGTAGACACGCAGTAACAACGCTGTATTGCGTGTCCCTAATGTTTGCATTTAGGTTGCAACCGGGTCAAAGATGGATTTTACATGAGGTAATTGTTCTCTACGAAGCTATTTGCACCTATTATGGTTGTCATTGTTAGGTGACAAAAAATATTGATTTAGCTTAACTGATTTTGCTGTATTGGCTTATTAGGTAGGTGCAAATATAGTTTATCACATTACTTTCGGTTCGACTACAGTACCCTAGTAGGTAGGTACCTACCAACTAGGGTACTATAGTCCAATCGCAGACACTAAATATCGTGTTTACATTTTTATTTGTTGTATTTTTGGAGGTAAATAAAATATGATTAATTGTTATCTTATTTATTGGAAAATTAACTGTACAGCCTTAAGGAGTGCAGCATGGGGTTTTCCAAGTGAAGAGATTTTCGCACGTATGGCAACGCGCGAGAGCCTATGAACGTTCACCATCAGGTGGGCCATAGGCTCGTTTGTAGTATAGAAAATTTTATAAAAAAATTAATTCGTTTTGGGTAGATTTGAATCCTTAAGTGAAGGCCATTTGATAAGAGCAGTGTAAAATTCATAAAAATGGTCGAATAATTTATTTATTTTATTTAACATAACACACATAAAACATTTCTTATATCTACAATAAAATATTGCTAAAGAACCAATTAATCGCTTTATTGTAGTTAAAATGGCTGTCTAATATGGCCAAACGTGGTGCACCGGTATGGCCAGAACTAGGTTAAGACTAGCCACAATTTGCCACAATTTAAAAATTAATATAAAAAATACACACTTCTACAAAACTTGAAAGCTAAATAAATGAACTACTTTATTAATGTAACTAATCAACACGATATCCATTTTTTTATTAAAGGCGAATATTTTTATATAAAATCTAGTTGCGCCCCGCGGTTTCACCCGCGTATCCAAGGGACATATTGCTTTCCCAATTTGTGGGCCAAATTTCATCCAAATCCGTTGAGTTATTGAAGCGTGATTGAAGTACAAACATCCAAACTCACAAACATCCAAACTTTCTCATTTATAATATTAGTGAGATGAGATGAGATTTCCTTAAAGTGGCTACAACCGGGGCTCTTACCCTATGTAAGAACCGTTTTAATAACCGAAATGAAATTAGCTTATTTTAATATTGCTTATGGAGCAAGATTATTAGCACCTGGTACCCCAGAGAAGGGAAAAGAAGACAGGGAAGGCAGATAAAAAGATGGGACGACGAAATCACTGAAGTAGCAGGCAAAACGTGGACCAGGGTGGCACAAGACAGGGTGGAATGGAAAAAGTTGGAGGAGGCCTTTGCCAAAGGACACACAGATTAGTATCAAACTTAAAGGATGGAAACTTCATTAGAATTATATAAATTGTAATAAACAATCTGATTTAGGCTATAAATAAATAAATAAATATTGCTTACCCTGCCTATGGTCTGCCTGGAAGGTGTGTGTTTAGGCCAAAATACCTATAATAATATTTATAGTAGAAACCTACTCATATTGAGTTTCAATGACGAGCCTCTACTTCCCGATTCCTCTCCTTTTCCCACATCATATGTGAAAGCGAGAAAAGAGCTTCGGGAATCTTCTACATACTTCGGCGACGCATCGCAAAACGCGTGTGTGCGAGTGAAACGAGACGCGCGCGCCCCGCAACATTCAGTACAAAAAACGCTACAGACCGGGAAGCATTGGACTTTGTGATTGGTGAATTGATGTGAAATAGTGGTGCTTATCACTGTGCTGGATTACCATAGGAGTTCCTGGAGTTCCTGGTAAGTCCTTACCTTTATCCTAGGAGGCTCCTCGTTTTCCATATTAATATTTTTACGCAAAAACCCATCATTTTTCTGGTACGCCTTCGAGCGGATTCATTTTGAGTCAGTCATTACAGCAATTTAATTTCATATCAAATCACGTATAATTTCCCGCTTTCTATAGGTTTTATGCCTCTAAATAGGTATATACCTCATAATACGCAAGTCTTATACCTCATAAATAGGTTTTAGACTATATAAATACGATATTTCGTACTCCCGCCATTTTTATCACGCCAATCGTGATAAAAAGTAGTTAGGTATTCAATACCGCCGCCGCTCCTCCATATTTTTAGGACTTAGATTTTATAGGTACCGATTCGTATCTTATTATACGAAATCATATGGTGTACTAATAACCGCAATACGTACTTACTATTTGTACTATTACTACGCATATAATTGCATTCTATGAGCCTTGTCTGTCGACTTGAAATAAACTTTCATACCTATATTAGGTGCCTAAACTGTTGGATATACCTACTTACCTACAACATTTTACTTTAATTAGGTAATTTTGCAATTTATTATTACGCAATCTTTCACAATGGAAGCTATTGAAACTAAAATTAAAATATTGGAAGCTAAAAATGAAGCTATTTTTGAACAATTATCGTTCTTATATGATTCTTCTAAGAATATTTCCACGTCCGCGAGTGCAGACCTTCGTTCCTCAGAGACATTCATGGCGGACACTGAAATTATTAGTACAATTCGTCATGAATTTAGTGCCAATTTAGATACAATTAACGCGTTAAATATGCAACTTGATCCAGAATATAAGATTGATCATAAAAAAATGATTTCCTTTGATACAGTGTACACCCGAATAGAAAGGGTTCGTTCTCTTATCGTCAATAAGACAAATACTACGTCGAATGTGTCTGCGCAGAATACTATTCCGTCCCAATATAAAGGTACCAAACTACCACCAATTCAAATTCCGTCATTTGATGGAAAAATAGAAAATTGGCCCGTCTTCTTTGAATCTTTTAAATCTAATATACATTCAAATCCTGATCTTTCGAATTCTCAAAGAGTACAATATCTTGTAGGTAAATTAACAGGAAATGCTTTAAAAATTACGGCAGGTATTATACCGTCCGGTGATAATTATAATTCTATTTGGGACAGCTTAGTTCAAAAATATCAAGATAAAAGAGCATTAGGCTCACACTACATGTCCAATTTATTCAATATTAAACCCGCATTAAATAATTCCGCGTCTTTAAATACGTTCATTGAAACTTTCCACGCTTCTGTATCTGCTTTGGAACAGTTGGGTATTGAAGATTTTATCTTACTTTCTTTAGCTTTAAAGAAGTTAGATCCCGCAACCGCTAATTCCTTTGAAATGTTTATGAGGAATAAAGAAATTCCAAGAATTTTGTTGATTTTATTAAATCGCAAGTAAAAATATTAGACCGCACTTCTACGCCAATTGCTGGCTCCGCGCGAACCGCCCCAGTCGGTAGCAACCTTAATAATCCGCCCGCTTCTCGGTCTCAACCGCGTAATTCAAATACAGTCCACCATGCTTTCCTTGCACGCGATAATAATAATAAAAGCACTTGCTTATTTTGTAATAAATCTGATCACTATCAGATTTTTTATTGTTCCTCTTTTAAAGCACTTAATACTAAAGATCGTTTAGATTTTGTTAAATCTAAAAGAGGCTGTGTAAACTGCCTCAGCCTTACGCATACTGCTTCTCAGTGTAAGTCGTCGTATAGTTGTAAAACTTGTAATAAACACCATCATTCTCTTTTGCATTTGGATAGCAATTCGCAATCGCAACAAATAGTTTCTGACTCGCGTCCCTCTCACTCGGCGCGTCTTGATAAGAGCGATAACCGCATCGCGCCGTCTCCACACGCGCAGGACGCGCAGCTTTGCGCGCAGCCGTCCGGCGCCGCGCGCGCCGCGCCGCGACCGCTCCCGTGCGCAGCCTCGCCCGCGCATCCGACCGCGTCTCCTTCTAACGCTACGGACGCTCCACAACCGGTGTCGCTATGCACCCGAGCGCGAGTTGATAAGAATAATGATAACGAACGCGATTCTTTTAATAAATTAAATCCTTCCCATACTACTGTACTTTTATCAACCGCTCAAGTTTATGCGTCTAATAAGGACAATAAATATATTTCAGTTAGATGTTTAATAGATAACGCGTCTCAAAACAACATAATTACAATTGCCTGTTGTAAACAACTAAATTTAAATATAACACCGCTTAGCAATTCTTTTATAAAGGGTGTAGGATCCACTTCGCGTCCTATTCACGGCTACGTTCAATTTAAAATAACCGCGAAAAATAAAAAATATTTTTATAATATTACCGCTCTTGTCGTTGATTGCATTACTGACAGGTTACCGACTGAACATGTTGAGACTTCTATAGTGCAACATTTAGGTAACTTACCGCTCGCTGACCCTCTGTGGCACATCCCCGGAGAGGTCGAAGTAGTTCTCGGGGCACAATTGTTCCCATTTTTATTATTAGGTCAAAAAATTATTTCACCTCCCGCTCCTTCTGCCCTTGAAACCGTGTTCGGTTATATTCTTATGGGCGACGTTCCCGCTAACTCTAATATTAATAAAAATGCATCCACTTATTTTAATACCGCGACTTTTTTCATTTCTGGTCCCAATGACCTTACTATTTCTTTAGATGATTCCCTACTTAAGTTTTGGGAGCTCGAAGAAATTCCCGCGCAAAAATTTATGAGCTCGGCCGAAAAGGAGTGTGAACAGCTGTTCTCTCGTAACTTCTCACGGGACTCCGTAGGCAGATATTGCACCGCGTTACCTTTTCGTGAGGATCCTGACGTGTTAGGTGATTCCCGTTCCGTTGCTCACCGCCGTTTACTTGCTTTGGAGCGTACCAAGCTACGCGATCCACAGCTACGCGCTAGTTATAATGAGGTTATACAGGAGTACTTAGATAAAAAATACTTATCTGAAATATTGCCTTCCGATTCTGACGACCATGATAAAGGGTACTTCATACCGCACCATCCCGTCGTACGGCAAGACAAAGAAACAACAAAAGTTCGTATAGTACTCGATGCTAGTGCTAAATGTCACAATGGCATATCACTAAACGATATTTTACATACGGGACCCAATTTACAATCTGACTTGTTTATTGTATTACTGAACTTCCGCTTATTTCCCATTGCTATTACAGCAGATATAAAACAAATGTACCTACAAATTGCTGTTATTGATGAGCATAGAAAATATCAAAAAATATTATTCCGCTTTGATCCCAATGATCCGATCCGCGTATTTCAATTTAACCGAGTTGCATTCGGTCTTAAGTCCAGTCCGTTTTTAGCCATGCGCACTGTGCACCAGTTATGCTCGGATGAGAAAAACCTATTCACTCGCGCTGCTGAAGTAGCTTCGCGTCGTATGGATGACTTAGCCACTTCCATTCCTTCTTTAGAAGAAGCTAAAGTCTTATCTCAATAGCTCATCTCTCTTTTTAAAGCTGGTGGTTTTGATCTCACCAAATGGGCGAGTAACTCAAAGGATTTGCTTGTCTCTGTGCCGCAATCCAATCGGGCTGCTATAGATTTTTCAGACAATGATAACCTCAAAATTCTAGGCCTCAAATGGATTCCTGCAGATGATAGCTTCACTTTTACTACATCTGATTTACACGACAAGTGCACCAAAAGATTCATACTGTCAACAATTGCCCGCTTGTGGGATGTACTCGGATTTGCTGCCCCAGTGGTATTGTTTGCCAAATTATTAATTAAAGATTTATGGAATCTTCATATTGATTGGGATGAAACACCCCCAGACTCTATCGTTTCTCTCTTTAATAAATTCAAAGAGCAATTGCCTCTTCTTTCTACATTAAAAATACCGCGTCATTTAGCCGTTTCTATGGGCTGCAAAACAAATATTGTTGGATTTGCTGATGCCAGTCTTAAAGCATATGGCTGCGTCATATATTTACATGTGACCAATCCTGATGGTAACATACACGTACGGTTGGTGTGTGCGAAATCAAAGGTTGCACCTGTAAAGGTAGTTTCGCTTGCTCGTTTAGAGTTATGCGCCGCTGTTCTTCTGTCAAAACTTATTAAATTAATTAATGAGACTTGTAGTGCTCGAACCGCTATTGATAATATATTCGCATTCTCCGATAACGGAACTAACTTTGTCGGAGCTAAAGCTCAATTACAAGAACTACTTACCGATCAGTACCGCATTGAATGGAAAATGATTCCACCCCGCGCCCCACATTTCGGAGGATTGTGGGAATCTAATATAAAATCGATTAAAACTCATTTATACCGTGTTATCGGTTCGCAGCTCCTCACATATGAAGAGCTCCTCACTGTTCTTACCCAAATTGAAACAGTCTTAAATTCTAGACCGCTTTGCATTTTATCTGAGGATCCCTACCCGGAGCCTCTTACTCCCGCTCACTTTATAATGGCTTCACCATTGACTTCATTGCCGCTTCAGAATGTGTCCGAGGAAACCATATCTTTACGTTGTCGGAAACAATTATTAGATCAGATGGTGTGTAGCTATTGGAAAAGATGGCGTATAGAATATTTACATAATCTTCAAGTTAGACAGAAATGGCTCATTGATAAAGATAACATTAAGATTGGTACTGTGGTTCTTATACACCAAGATGATATTCCCCCTTTACGTTGGCCGTTGGGCATAATATCACAAGTTTATCCTGGCAAGGATGGAAATATCCGCGTCGCTTTAGTAAAAACTTCAAATGGATCATTCAAAAGACCCATTGTCAAGTTATGTCCATTACCCTCACAATAAAAATTAATCATACCGCATCTTATATTCAGTACTTTAGTAATTATTATAATCTGTAATTAGTTCTTATAATTAATTATTTTTTCTTTCTTTTGAGAACACTACGTATTCTCAAGGCGGCGGAGGATGTTTAGGCCAAAATACCTATAATAATATTTATAGTAGAAACCTACTCATATTGAGTTTCAATGACGAGCCTCTACTTCCCGATTCCTCTCCTTTTCCCACATCATATGTGAAAGCGAGAAAAGAGCTTCGGGAATCTTCGAGATACTTCGGCGACGCATCGCCAAACGCGTGTGTGCGAGTAAACGAAACGCGCGCGCCCCGCAACATTCAGTACGAAAAACGCTACAGACCGAGAAACATTGAACTTTGTGATTTGTGAATTGATATGAAAAAATAGTGCTTATCACTGTGCTGGATTACCATAGGAGTTCCTGGAGTTCCTGGTAAGTCCTTACCTTTATCCTAGGAGGCTCCTCGTTTTCCATATTAATATTTTTACGCAAAAACCCATCAGTGTGCGTGGAACTAATTTATTGCACGTGACATAAGTATGGCTAGCTCATATTTTATTTTTGCAATGTTCTAAGAATATCCATTCATTGTTGCATAAATAAAATATCTCATTAAAATAAATATAATACATATATACATGCATCCACCGCTAGTGTTGCATCAGACACCGATATATATTATGTAGGTAATTCCTCGTGACATGATCAGAGACATATTGTAGTAACTACATTAGTTTCTCCTTCGCGCAGGTCTAGACAAAAGTCTTATGCAAAATTTTCAAAAAATATTCGGTATTATGTGGATGTTGTGCGCAGACACATGACTTATCCTTTCCTTATGTAACTTTCCATAAAAAATAAACGTTCCGCAAAAATTACGCTAGAACGTAAAAAAGTTTAAAGGTTGCCTGGTAGAGATCACTTTGAGTGATAAAGCCGCCCATTGTAACACTTTCTTTATTAAGTTCTTGTATTATTATTTGTTCATGTGGTGTTACAATAAAAGTGTTATCTACCTATCTATCTATCTAATGTCGGTGTGAAGACCATCCCTTAATTTGGTTTTTTTACTTTGGATGGGCATATGTTTGACCACAATCTCATGTCCACTACCACAAACTAAGTGATGATGCAGCCGAAGGTGGTAGTTCTGTCTTTCAATGGCCGTTGCCGGAACCCACTGATTGGTGCCTGTCGATAGATTTTCATCTTGACGATATCAGACGGGTACATATTACAGTTTTACATAAAAACATCAAATTACGCTACAATCTTAATTAATTTATTTATTTATTTCATAGTTTTTTTTTATGTTTATATAAAAAGCGTTTAACAGTTTTAGATCACACGACCTTGGTGAAAATGCAGCCGCGGTAACGCCAGCAACAATCTCTGCAAAATTTTCACCTTATCGTTCATAAATGTTCACATTGTCTGTTGCTCGACTGTAAAAAAGTAAGTTTTGTATAAACTGGTTTTGGTCACTCAGCATATTCTTTATTTTGGTGCGCAAAATCATAATGTCACTCAATTAACTATTGTTATTTATTACACTACACAATATTTAACTCACAGCTCTTATTCACAATAATGCTATGAAAATTTTCGTCCCCTAAATAAATAATTCTTGATTACGTTTTACAATTTTCGGCGTACAGTAATTACAGATTACAATCGCAAAATATTAAAATAAAAACTTGATTATAAAAATAAGCATAATTTTTTACATAAAAACATCAACCTCTTACATACATTTTAATGGCTTTTGTCTGCAAATGTCTTGTTTTACGTAGGTACCTATTTAGTTATAGACTGCTTCTTTAAATAAAATTAATATATTTTATGGCCAATTTAAATAGAAAAAAAAACAGAACTTCCTGTATTTACACATCTTTATAAATAAGTGTCCTGGGCCCCAAGTCTGCTATCACAATTGTGTTCCAATGAACTGCTGTAAAAATTTACAAATTTTCAGTTTTGGTGTCAATAGCGTCGAAAGAAAACCATTAAAACCAGGCCGTGGGTTCGATTCCCACACAGGACATGCATTTGTGTGCATGAACATGTCTGTATGTCCTGAGTCTGGGTGTAATTATGTATATTAAGTATGTATTTACAAACAAAAAGTAGTATATGTATTATATCAGTTATCTGGTTTCCATAGTACAAGCTCTGCTTAGTTTGGGATCAAATGACCGTGTGTGAGGAATGTCCCAGGATATTTATTTATTTTATTTATTTATTTATTATGATTTTAGTAGATAACGCACATTGGCAATGGATTTGTAATGGGACCCCAGAATGTCTGAATGTCAGAATGTCCATCTCAGAATGTCATTCATAATTTAAAATAGCAGACTTGGCCCCCAGGTTTGTAACTTAATGGTTGTATACTCATAAGTGATCGCTAATCAACGTAGCGACGTATAATGACGAGTGTAATTGCGTCGCACAGCATCCCCAATCTGTACCAGATACCAGATCCTCGTGCTCGGTTCCCATGGCGCATGCCAGCCGCGCACGTCCGCAGCCATTATCAATTAGGCGGTGCGCGCGCGTGCGGCCTGTCATTACTGCCAGCGCACGACCACGCACTCGAATGCGCTATAACAAAACCTTACTGCGGATCTGGGATATTTAAAATGTTATGCGACTTCCCTTGAATTAATAACCATCTACTTATTAAAATAAAAAGTTGGAAATAGCATTTCTCCACGTGGAATGGCTGTAAATTAAAATAACTCTAGGTTAGCCATTACAGTGTGTGACAATATCCTTACGAAAAATTACATTTCACGATTAAAAAAATATTCACGAATACATCCTACTTTTCTTTTCAAGTTGCAAAGGTACATTTTAAATAATAATAATTAATATGAAGTTTATTTATTTTACACATATTTATTTCTTTTAGACAACTTACACAGCATAATTAAATTTCTTTACAAATTTAAAATGCCTTTACGAAGCTTTCTTTACAAATTTTGCTTACTATACCTATGAGTATTAAAAAGACAACTAAAGTATCTTTACGTAGAAAAAATAAAATTTAAATTAAAGGTAAAAGAAGTTGTTATGGAATATAACAACTGACATTTCACAACTAGAAATTTCTCAGTACACAATACACATACATTATAGAAATTAATAAAGGCCATTTTAATTAATCAACAGCTTACGATGTTTCATTAATTAGTATTAATTCACACATGCTTAAGTTTAATAGAGCTTTCAGAGCATCGCGTAGAAGTGGAGTTTACCTTTACGCCGCCGAGACGCTGGATGCAAATGGCAAGATGGCGAGATACTGTGCGACCCGCGTGCATACACACAGAAACGTGTGCGGTGGCCCTTACAGGGTTTAAGCGACCATCTGATATGACGTCTAACTATTTAAATTAAAACATTTTTAACGAATCCAATTCACTCAGCCAACTTTTATTCAATATTTTTGCAAGACATTCTTATTTTATTGTAAATTCTCGATATCTCTTTTCGATGACTTTTACATTATAATATTTCAGTGCAATTATTAATTATCTTTAAACCCATAAATTAAAATGACAAAAAGTAGATTCTAGGGTTAATATTTCTATAACAGGTGGAGATTTCGAGATGGCATATTTTCGAAACCTATGCTGGGTTAGTCATGCTGAACTACTTTTACTATGGGACCAACACTGAATTCTCAAAAAATTTTAGGTTTCGAAAATATGCCATCTCGAAGGCTCCACCCAGTATACGAAGGTTCCTTTTTAAAACTCTATCAACATTCCCTTTAATATTAATTATTATTATTATATAAAGTTTGTGTTTATTTTTCATTAAGTGGACAGCCAATGATATCAGCGAAACAAAATTTCCTGATATAATAAAATAGTGTAATAATAAAAGATGAATGAAGAAAGAAGTTACGTACCTTTTTACAGTATTTTAGTTACAGTCATATAAAAATACATAAGGTAACAACGTAGCCTAAGTAAATCTTACGTCTAAGATTGCAACAAAAAAAGTATAATAAAAATTACAAGATAACAATTTCTCACGCTTAGTCTTAGTTAGGGGAAGGGGGGGGCATGACGGAGTCGCGAGGTAAGACGGAGTACGCACACATACAAGAAACTAGACGCATGCGAATAGAAAGCAATAAGCCAATAGAAAGCCATACTCGATCAACCATCAGCGCGACAGAAACAGTGAGTGGGAGTGCACGCGTTATTTGTTTACAAACGAAAATCAGGTTGAACGAAAACGTCTTTAGTATAAGGTAATTATGACTATCCAATTTATATCTTTTCTCGTATATGGTTGCTAGTGTTGTTTACTTTGTTGTGGTATAGTTTGGACAAAAGTTCACTTAATTTTATTTTTTTGAGAAATATTTTTTTTCTAAGTCAGCCTTGGGGGCTTGACGGGGTTTTGGGTATAGGGTTTTATACGAAGGTTGGGTAGGCTGCCAGCTTTGTGGACGTTGGGCTCACAATGCTTGTGCTGGTGTGGATGATGAAAACACCGAAGAAATTCACATTTGTATTCAATGTGATAATCCATCTTGCCCCCATTTTCATTACCCCATCTTACCCCATGGTACGGGGCAAGATGGTTTTTCGACAGTTCCTATTTAATCATTTATTAAAAATAATGCAATAAAGTTCATCTCCCAAAGACTATGTTAAATTGTAGTTAGATGAATAAGACATTGTGCCATAAATAAATAAGAATAATAAACGTAATGATTATACTTTATTTTTGGTATTTTCCTTAGATACCCCATCATGCCCCCCCTTCCCCTACGCTTAGTTAAGTTACGTAGTAGTAGTCATATAATTATATTTGCATCCATACTATTATTATAAATGCAAAAGTAACTCTCCGTTTGTCTGTCTGAACCGATCGCGAATTTTGACATGTAGGGAGAGGGACGTAGGCTACTTTTTATCCTGTGAGCTACAGTCATATAAAATACATAAGGTAACAACGTAGCCTAAGTAAATCTTACGTCTAAGATTGCAACAAAAAAAATATGATAAAAATTACAAGATAACAATTTCTCACGCTTAGTCTTAGTTACGCTTAGTTAAGTTACGTAGGTAACTCTGTATTTGTCTGTCTGAGTGAACCGATCGCGAATTTTGACATGTAGATAGCCTATGGTATGGAGAGGGACGTAGGCTACTTTTTATCCTGAGAACGCGGGTGAAACTGCTGGGGACAGCTATTATTGTTATAAGTGTAATAGTTGCGCCCCGCGGTTTCACCCGCGTACCCAAGGATATTCTAGACTACCCTACCCTACCGTATGTTAAAATTTTCTAATTTTCTAGACAATTTTCTTTTTTTAACCGACTTAGAAAAAAAGGTGGAGGTTCTCAATTCGGTTGTATTTTTTTTTGTTACCTCATAATTTCGTAATTTATTAACCGATTTGGAAAATTCTTTTTTTATTTGAAAAGGTACACTTCCCGTTTAGTCCCATTGTCATCAGATTAGGATTTGATTACTTTTTAGTGTAGTATGAAGTCGGATTAAGTTTTTTTGTAAAACAGTCCAGTTATTTTTTGTAAGAACCATCTCGAGTGTATTAGAAAACTTTAAAAAAAAGATGGATGAATCATTCTTTTATATGTATATATAGAGATTTGAACCTACCTACTTACCCCTATTAATTTCTTGAATACTTTTTTGCTTAATATTTTGGATTCCCCAAACTAGTCGAAGGGCCAGTGCATTTATCATCGTTTTAATTAAAGCAAGAGTTAATCAGAGTAAACTAACCAACTAAACTTACTAATAATAATAATAATAATATTTATTCATAACAAAAGAAGTGTACAAAAGTGCAGCTAATATGACATATGTAGATATAAAACAATAAAAAGGATTCCAGCTAGTAATTATAGTTGCTCGGTTGAGCACCTAATGCCTATACTAGGTAAGCCTGTGACATAGGCATTAGGCCTCTCCCCTCCGCCAGGTGAGTACAAAATGTGCTGGGTTTTGAATAATGGGTTTATTATAAATAGGATAGGTAATTGCTTCATAATGGCTGAAGAAATATAAGACATTTGGCACTTAAAACTCTTGATGAGAACAGCCCATTACCTACTTTAATAAGGGCAGTCGAAATGTAACTATACAACTTTCACATAAAACTTATAAGGAAGGAATAAAAGTGAACATAAATCCTAAGCTCGTCTAGTGTATAGGTAGAAGACACGTTACCCGCACAATATAGTTAAGGAAAGCAGCGTGGTCGTGCATTGCGCGCGCTGCGTGGTCGTGAGACCGGCGAGATAAGTGCGAGGTCGCAAGACGTCACGAGCGCGCGCACGAACAGCCACCATCCCTCCTAGAGCCGAGAGACCGCCGACAAACAATACTAACATCACTAAAAATTCTTAGTACTTAAGCTAATAGTTCTAGACACCAAATATCTATAGACATTCAATATTCTCGACCACGTGCTTGATTCAAGAACTTCAAATTAGCATTTTTATGGGAATTTTATCGGAGAAAAAGGTCCTAGCTAAGACCCAGGAAAACTATCGTTGATGTCTTATTTCGGATAACGTAGTAAGTTCCATCCACGCTGTGTGTGACATCAATTTTACCTAAGGTAACCTTCTTTATAATCATTTCGTATTATTCTAAAGGCTAGCAAGGATTTCAACAATATCAAAATAAATAAAAACAACGTAGATGTTAATGCCCTCTATTTGCTAATTACTCAAAAAAAATCGTATTATGAAATGAATATATGTTTTCAAACTAAGTAAGCAGACAGAGACACTTATCAACCTCAGTAATTTAATTTTTGGTAGTATTAGTATTTCTTCATCAATACTTATAAAAAAGAGTATGAAATAGAGTTTTTACCTATATGATGGAAACACGGAACAAAAAAAAACAGATGGAAAGTTGAAATTGTTGAACTCAACTTATACCAATTAAATAAAAAAAGAGTTAATTACCAATTAAAATAAATTGTGAATATTTAGTTTCCTGTTCATTTCCCATTGGGATTTGAGAATGCGGTTCTCTTGCATATTTTTCAATTAGAAGGTGTACGAAGGCAGTACACAATGGATAATTACTAACGTCTCAGTAAAAACGCCAACCCATCCGTCCGTCGGACAGCGATATTTTACATCTAAATTGGAACGTTATTTGTGAACCTTTCCTCGATGACAATTTTGCAATTAGCTGAGTCTTGTTTATTTCCTACTTATAACACGGTTCCCATACTCGTGGGATTATCTAATTAGTCGTAATACCTAAATATTAGGCGATAACAGTTATAGATTTGTAATGTAAAACAATATGTTTTTTTTTATTTTATTTAAACTGCGCTTACGTTTCACCAGAGAATGACCCCAGGGCTATAACATGTGTGTGAAAATTCACCCGGGACATCCTCTGGTTCAATGGAGAAATGGGCATAACATTGAACATTCTCCTAAGTATATCCTACAGAAATCCATATAGGTACTAAATATATTTTTGGTAATCAAGTAGTTTAAACTGGTCGGCGATCGGATCTATTATATCTTGAAAAGTCAGGTTGAAAAGACCACGTTGAATGGCGAATAGACACGCCCGTGTTTTGGGGGCGTTGAACATGACCTGATCGGCTTTACCAAAATTTAGAGAATGCTTGCAGGTTCTATAATACGCTCAACCATGGCCTCTCTAAGCATCAGTCAGTTGTAAGTAGCCTGTGCACTGGAAAATTAGCTCCTTACAGCAATGTTATCGCCTGCATACCTAATGGAACAGGGCTTCAGCAGGTCATTGATATGCAGCACTAATAATATTGCAGAGAGAACTGATTCCTGAACAACACCAGCATTTATCACAAGAAGGTCTGACGAGCACCCGTCTGTGACAACTAAAATCTGTAAGAAATCTGAAATCCAGACACAAACTAGCTGGAATTGTGTACGAAGGAAGTTCAGACCTTTGGAGATATCATAGGAGACTAGTAAGAGCTTCCCAGTATCTCTCAATGGCTTCCCTTTATGGATTTATGGCTCCGAGCGATTTTAATTGGTCTTAAATTGAATTTGAACTATTAGTTAGTTATTCTTGATATTTTAAACATTGAATAAATACAATATGAATGTACAAAATAAGTTTATTTATGGACATCATTTTAATTAGTTTATATTTTATTAATTTGCTGTGCCCAAGCAGGCTTTCACGCTGTGCCTTATAATAACGTTTGTCATCTTCTTTGTTACACATTAATGCAATTAAATTTGATGTTTGAAGACAACAAGAAGACCTCAGAAGGTCAGGAGGGTACCATAGAAAAAGCTTTTTATGAAACAAATGAATACGTGCGTACATACTTACAAATCTATTTTATTTAACTTTCTTTCTTAAGATTTTATTTAACTTTCTTACTTAAGTTACTTACCTACCTAAAAATAGGTAGGTACCATTTTTGAAATTGTATCCCGAGTTGTTAATTTACACTTGCAGGACCTAATAATATAGTAAAGAATGGATAAGTACATACTTATCAATAGCTTTTTAATTAATTGGACCAATTTTCATTGAATAATTACACACCCTATTGAACAAATATATTGTCATATAAAACTGTCATGAAAAGTGCACAATTAGCGTTTTTGTAATAAAGCGGACTCGAAAAAAAATATTTATTAATAATGCAGACCTCCGATGTCGCTTGCACATCGCGGTGTAATTATAAAAGACGTGTGTGAACTAAAGGTTATATTTTTTTCAGAGGAACTCGCAATTATGCGTGAGTGCAATTAAAAGAATTAGACCTATTAACATTTTAATGCTCACGCGAAAGATTATTGTAAGAAAAAATACTGTTCAATTAATAGTTTAAACTATTAAAACCGATAGGATACTTCAAACCGTAATGCTTATTATGCATTAAAATAATGTGTTTTATTACTCTCTTCCTGTTTATTAATATAAACCTTTTTACTATTATGTATAAATAAACAGGTAACACTTATAATGAACTTATTAATAAACATAATAATTTATGTATTTATTATGTAGGTAATCGTTCGTAAATCGAAGGGCTCGTGGTGTAGCATATTTAGCCGTTCTTAATCGATCGGCAAAGTTAAGCTACCGCCGTCGTGGTCGGTACCTGGATGGGTGACCGCCTAGTGTTATTTCAAATCGAGCGTTTCCGTACTTCGGAAGGCACGTAAAGCCGTTGGTCCCGATTATCACTTAAAGTCGTTAAGCTAGTTGGATGCCTCCTAGGCGGCTTGAAAAATTCCAACAGTAGGTTGACCACTAGCCTACCTCTATCTATTAGTATATTGCCCATTCCCGGTACCCTAATTTATGAAAGGAGGCCTGTGCTCAGCAACGGGACATTATAGGCTGATAATGATGAGGTAATCGTTACTAAATAAATGCATCAAGAAAAACGTAATGGTTTCTTTGGTTTCTTTACTGTATAAATTATAAATTTGCGCTATAAGAAACTAATATGGACCAATCGAAACTTTATCGAATCACACATAACATTTTATTTAGTCATTTGATTCTTTCGATGAGAGTGTCAATCGTGTTCGATAACACCTGCGTACAACATAAATATTTTACATAACGTCTACCGGTATCGCCGTTTTGTAATCGATTCATTGCGGCGGGATGGATGTGACGTTATGTGCGGTAAACGCGATGCGTCAATGGAAGGTGAAAATAAGGATTTAAAGTTGGAATTTGATTTCAATTTACGGTGTCGCATACTATGCCGCATTGGTACCGTGAATCGATTGTCCACTGCAGTTACGACCTCGACCACCTAGCGAGCACGCAATCGTCTCGTTCGAAACCGCCTAATGATTACAAGGACATTTTTTTTTAAATAATGAACTATTTTCTTAATTTGCCTGCGTTTTTTGTACTTAAGTTATTAGTTAATTGGCCAATCAAATGATTAGTTTTCACACTGATTACAAGGAATACTTTATTACATAATTAAAAATAAAAATAGAATATTATGTTACACTAGCTGCCCGGCGCAAATTCGTTCGCGTGGTGCTACCCTACCCTACCCTACCCTATCTAAACCATCAGATGGAGCTGCAGTTGATAATATAACCTAGATACCGACTGCAGCGCCATCTGCCGGGCTGATTTGTGAATCTAAACCATCCAGGGCGCCACCCAAACGCATACAAAAAAAAACATTCAAATCGGTTCAGCCGTTTAGGAGGAGTTCAGTGGCACGTGCAGAAGAATTTTATATATAAAGATATAAGAAAATTTACCTGCCTGCCCCAGTTGCCGGTCATTGCAAGGGTTTTTTTTTATTATTAATTTATATTATCGGCAACTACAACACGGCGGATGGATTACAATGAGTCGAAGTAACTAGATATAGACCCATGAAAAAACCTCATCAATATCATAGGTTGGCGAAAATTGCCAGTCTCGCTAGGAAATCAAATCGTAATTAGGTACTACCAAGCTGCTTTAAAGTCTTCATTACGATAAAAATCCAAACAATATCTGATATCTCATCATCTTATCTTACAAGAAAATATTATAATGATATCATAACATCGTTATGCCACGCCATGTAAGTGAGGTGAAATTTATTATTTCGCCCGAAGGTGGTAGAGTTTGCGCCTATAAGAAAAGCAAAATCTGCATACAATACGTGCGACACGATTATAGTCGATCCCATCCGAACTCGCGGGCTTTTATCTAAAGCTTTACACCTGGCTTATATTTAGTAGGTTCTTTGAAATTCAACTATGTTGACCAAGTGTGAACATTGGTATGAGGATGAAAATAAACACTTATTAAGCAACTCGCTAGTGATACACACGCGCCTATAGGCTACTGTTACCGCTTACCATCAGGCGGGCCGTACGCTACGCTACCTTAGTGGTAAAGAATAATGGGTTATTATAGTTTAGATTTTATGCAATAGCTCACGTTTTTTTGGCCAGATTATCATATCACTGAATTACCAATTTAAAGAAACAGATTTTCAAAATGTAATCTAGAAAATTTTGGGCCGGTAACTAGCTCAAATATTGAAGAATAATTATTTATCAGTCACGTGAAGTAGTTGTAGTAAAACTTCACACGAACACGAAATGAGTCACCACGTAATGTGCGGGCTCGTTCACACACGAACCGATTCTCGATATTCCAATGCTGACTCGATACATTCTCGCTCGGTTGTAGAATCGTGTGACAACACCTGCGCCTGATTCATTACTCCTTCAACTCATTTGAGATCACGTGCATTAGATACTTACGAGTAAAAGATTTCCTGCAACATCAGCTTTAAATATTTGGGAGCTAAAACAAATATTTTGCCATCGTTAATTCTATTATTTTGTTAAAAAAAACTACAGTGATACTAGCAGATATTGTTTTGTTGGCATTTATTTACAACAAATATGTACAAAATACAATCTATATATAGAAAATTTCCTCAAGCCTGCCGCTGCTTCCGATTAACGGCAGGGTTCCCAGAAGGCTGGCAGCGTTTCCTCTTTGGATAGCCAAGCTGACGCGTTGGCGGAAAAAGCTCCCCGCCCGCTGGTCTCCGGAGGTCTCGATCAATTTTGATGACTTTTCCCTCATTTAATTTTCAATTGTTGTTTCCGAACGTAACGCATTGTAGCTCCTAGTGATAAATCTTAGTCTGAGGTTTTCCTTTATCGAAAGGGCAGCTATTTCTTAATCTGTGCCGAAAGCTCATTCGAATTTACTGAAACATCATCGGTTTTATTATACGTAGTTGATATTGTATCTATTACTATGAATATAACATAAATTGGTAGGAATCGAACATACGACCAAGGGCCGCTTGGATATCAAGGTGTACCTATTTTATTTAGTCACTATTATACCATCGTATGCTTAAAATAATGATGTATTTTATAAACATTGCAACTGATGCCTACCTGTTTCAATTGCCCGATTGGAGATACTAAAATTACAAAGAATTAACATATTAGCTGATATTTAGTATACTTAATTTCATTTAGATCCTTGTCGGCAATAATAATTTTGGCCACAATTATACACATATACTTAGCTTCGCCTGGTCTTCGCATCACAATTTTCGCCATCTTCTCAATCTTCCTTTATGTGCTATTTAGAGATTTTTAATGATATGCAATATTTATTTATGTCTTAATACCAGTAGATATAAATGCTACTTAACCTAAGTAGATATGATATTTAAAAACCAGGCAAGTACGAGTCGCACTCGTAGGCGAAGGGTCCCGTATAATAATAACAAAACTATAATAATTTTGTGGTCCTCTAACAAACATGCTATATTTTGCTATGATATTGATAGTAGGAGCGACAAACAAAACATTTATTTTGTTACATGGTTATAGAAATATCAAACTTATTTTTGTATTTTTTTTTGTTTTGCAAGATGTATCAATAAAATATTCTGGCACCCGTTTTCAAAACTATTTAGAATAGAATATTCAAATAATACCTACAACAGCTAAGACTTACTTTTTTAATATACATGTAAAGAGTAAGTTTCAGGACTTACTTGGTTTAAGAGAACCTTTATAGTGAAAACAACAATATAACGCGACAATAGTTAGGATATTTTCGTACCCTCTCGGTGTACGAAACCCTAAAAACTACCGGATTGAGTGTTTTCTTTTTTAGAGTGCCGTTCAAGTCAAACAATTTCTTTATATGGGGGAACCTGCTATATGCGAGTACGACTCGCACATGGCCAGCTTTTTTTTTCATTTAACCGTTACAATTCGCATAATAATGATTGAAAGACGTAAAGTTAGCGCCGCCGCCTGCGTGGGGCGGTGTATACATGCGCGCACGCAACTGGGTCTGAAAACATGTTTTTATTTTTTTTGCTTCCTCACTATAATGCTTTATACAACACCAGCGGCTTTACTCGGGCTGACTTTATAAAATTATATTTTCTCGTCAACCAATTTCGAGGTATGTTGCCCCAAGCTAAGCTTAATTTACTAAACCCCCATTGAAATCCGTTTAGCGTGTTCAAACCAACAGACACGTATACAATATTTAAATAATCTCATTCCATTCTGTGACTCTTCTTAGGTACATCAACCCCAATCAATTTACCTATCTATACTACTATAATAAAGCGGAAGAGTTTTTTGTTTGTTTGTTTAAACGGGCTAATCTCTGGAACTACCAGTTGGATTAGAAAAATTCTTTCACTAATAGGAAGCTACATTATCGCAGAGTATTATAGGCTACTTTTTATCACGGGAACGCGTGTGAAACCGCGCGAAACAGCTAGTTGTATTATATTACAAATTAACAGTAGAGTAATAATATATACAAATTCAATGTGAATTTCTATAGAAAATTTTATTGAGGATGGCATTACTTTTGCTTTTCATAGAATTCCGTCTACCGCATTCGC
Organism: Polyploca ridens; assembly: GCA_951394255.1. Lineage (NCBI taxonomy): Eukaryota > Metazoa > Arthropoda > Insecta > Lepidoptera > Drepanidae > Polyploca > Polyploca ridens. The sequence continues at coordinate 8,129,929 of OX596253.1, forward strand.
TTTACCATGAAAAACACATTCTATTCATTAAATTCAATGAACTATCACACCGAAACATATATTCTTCACCGAATGATGCTTATTATTTAGTTTCACACGATATACTATATCAATTTCAATTACTAATATTCCAAACACAATTTGTATGTATGACATAGAGATGCGTGCATCGCGAGCGCATTTTAATCGCATTTATGGTGAAATATAAAAGGTTAAGCCCATTAGAGTCATCCAACGTTTTTTTGTACAATTTTTGAGCGTAACATGTAAGTGAACCGCGTTTCTCTATAAGCAATTAAACGTACACAATTTGCATATTCTCTTCAAAGTACACAAACAGACGTGCAAACACATATTAATATGGTATTTTGTAATGCGAACGTGACCTGAAGTGTGAAAAAACTATAATGCTACATTGGTAATGCTGTGAAATTTTAAGTAAGTCCCTGCTTTTATAAAACAAGGCTTGTACACACGGCTACACATTAAGCTATACATTTCCAGTATAAGCTGATCTCGCATTGTATAGGATTTCCGTATAATAAGAGGCCAGCTTACATTGTACATTAGTAGTTAACTAAGTTGTAAACGAATTAATTTTTCACTAATTATGATTCATTCTGGCAGACATACCTGAGGCGAGTTACGTTTGGAAACGTATTTCCTCCTTTTTTACCCGACTGACCTGGAAGGAGGGTTATGTTTTTCGAGTGTATGTATGTATGTCAATTTCTTTGGCACGCTCTGCGGCCTAAACGGCTTGATGGATTTAAGCATATGAGGTGTCGTTAGATTTGTCTTGACTGGGGGAGTGTCATAGGGTATATTATTTTTATATGGCGCATACGAATAAAAAAATAGGGGGGGGGTATTAAAAACAAAAGTTTCGATATTATAATAATATGGGTATCAAATGAAAGCTTGTAAATAGACCATTCCATATATGTATATATTGTAATACTTTTATAATACCATTTTGACGTAAACTGCAAAAAAACACGTTTAATGCAAGGACAGTAGGTACTGAGCCGTTACCGTACGTAACTCACAGAGTTGCGATGGTTGTTAGCGTTCCTTTACCGTACCGCTCATTTACTTACTAATACATACAACTCATTCTGTATAATACTAGAAAGTCTGAAATAAATTAAATTATTAAAAGAAACAAAAAACCCGACTGCGTAAAACATAAATTAACAGAAAAGAGAAAAACAAGCTCTTAAATCTATAGAATTTTGAATATAACTTGAATTTTATAAGGTATTGTCACAGATATAATAAACTTTTTATGTATAAATATCTTCAATATACAGTTTTATACTAGTAGTATGAATTGAAAAATAGAGTCCGCTTACAATAGAGGGCAGATATATTTTCGCAAGTTACCCCACCTTGCCAAAATTAACCCAGACCGTTAGCAAATCAATAAACAGACTACCGCTGACCCAGTGCATCGAAATTGGAACGATACTCTATAAATAAAACAGTTTCAGCTGAAAATTTTATACAAACGCCAATTTGAATTTTAGTTTTAAACCCCATCATGAACATGAGAAAGCTTTTATTGAAAATAGATTTAAAATCAACAAATACTGATATGTATATATTACTAACTGTCCCCCGCGGTTTCACCCGCTTTCCCGGGATAAAAAGTAGCCTATGTCCTTCTCCATACCATAGGCTATTTGCATGCCTTTCATGATGATCCGTTGAGTAGTTGAGGCGTGAAGGCGTAACAAACAAACAAACAAACTCACTTTCGCATTTATATTATTAGTTAGGATACAATAACGCCATTTGGTTCAAAAGAGTACCTATGCCGAATTATCATATAATCAAATACTACATTTAATTATTTATTATTTTAATCTGTCGTTAACTACGTATGTAAAATATCTTACGTTAGAATAGAACTCATATAAAGGTTATTTTCTTATACATATAGCTCGATTTTGGTCTCTAGTTCACAAGTTATCTAGTTTATATGAGTCTCATTTTAAAGCAAAAATATAATAATCAAAGAATAATAATAGAGTGTTTACCTAAGTAGCTATCGACAGCAAAGGATCAAAACAAACCCGTTCACAGTGTGTCCAGTGGAGGTATCTGTAAATTTGCTTCAACCGCGTGAATACTATGAAAGCGGCGATCCGGCTCATGCATTATTAAACACATCAAAGGAGAAAAATCGAAATGTGCATCGGCTAGTGAAGCGGTTTTCCGGCCGATTAGCGACACATGGACGTATCAATTATCATGTGCAATCGCCACATCACTACAGCTTTTAATTTTTTTTATTCAATTTTCCCTTTAAAATTGTCTACATTGTTTTATCAGGGCTTATTCAATGGTTTAAACTTAATTTTACCTAGCCACTCGTACCAAGACGGCTGTCATATGAGGATTTCCCGCGTAAAAATTTGCTCATATATAACAATGATTTTGCAATAAACGTCAGTTGAGACAAGGTGGCGACAGCTGATTTAACAATACACAAAAAGTGAATTACGTGTTTACCAGCCCGTCAACCACGTGCAACTTTGTCTTACAAGACATTAATATATCAAAACGTCAAATTCTGTATAAAAAGAGAAAATAATTATAAATTATACATACTGTTTCTTTTGATACATGTACCTACCTATAGACCTCTGTTTGACAAATATTAAAAAAGTAAAGTATAACCTAATAAATATTGCATCACGTGAATTAAATTGTTTTAATTTCTTTTTTTACCAGTAAGTTGGGAAACAATAAGTGAAATTGTTGTTAAAGGCTTAAAGGACAATGCCACGATTCGGCCCGAATCATATAGCTTCCGACAGACTTTCTGTTAAATTGATAATTCTTAATACGTAACAGCAGGAATTATACCATATAAATAAAATCTGTAGAAGTACACCATTAAAACAGCTATCTAAATAGTAATTTATTTTATCAACACATTCCATATCGTCCATCGCTATTAAAAATGTTGCCATCACAAAAATAAAATCATATCGATACTATATTGCGCCTGAAAATCGATAAAAATTAACATTTTAAAGCCGCACACGTTAACTTATTACGTATCAGTCTTAGCTGAAATTAATTATAAATAGGGGTTCGTATGTTATCGTATATTTGTATGTTTCGTTTTCTTTTGAAAAATTATGTGTAATCAATTAAAAATCATTTATTTCGATCATCGATTACGTTTTGAGTAATCGATTTTTATTATATTATTATAGTGCTGGTAACACTTTTGACGTACAGACTTGAAATGTCAAACGAAAGAATTCTCCCACGTATTATTACGAGTGCGAAGTATTCCTGACCCTCCTGTGTTCTCTTTTGAGTTTTGTGTTTCTTGGCTATTGAAACTGAACCTGAACCTGTATTACTTCGCTGACCCAGCTGTCCCATTGGAACTTTTGAACCTGCCTACTTATTGACCTGGCTTACTCTCATGGACTATGGAACCTCTACTCTATTGAACACAGTTCGCTGCATCAATTGTGGTGTAAATACCTTTCGGATGCGACGACACTCATTAGACTCTGAGACTGAAGAGATTCTGCAACTGATCCGGCAACAAAATGCTCTTACTGATGGTAAGTAATATAATATTACGAATTTTCGCAACGCGGTTTCACCTGTTCCCGAATGATTAAAAAGTAGCCTATGTCACTCTCCGGTCCTATATATTTCTCTGTGCTAAAAATCACGCTGATCCATTTCTCCGTTGCTGCATGAAAGAAGGATAAAGTAATAACAAACTCTTTCGCTTTTATAATATTAGTATATAGTATGATTCTTATCATGATTATATTAGACGCCAACGGTCCTGGCACACATATGTTTTTATACTAACAATATGATATTAGTATGATATAATAATTTAATAATTTTTTTACAGTTACCTACCAAGGGATAGTGTTATGGGTAATGCTTATTGGTTGCAACACCAATGGATTGAAAGACCTGGATCATGTACTAATACCGTTGGGTACAGGAACTTATATTTACACTGTGGAAGATCTTTATATTGGTCAAGAGCCCATCAAGCAATACCGAAAGAATAACAGGTATAAGAGCAGTTGTTGCATATAAGAGCTGTTGTTGCAGAGAAGATGTCACACACAGTATGTATCCATGTTAAACTTATCAAGACAGTAAGCGAGTATGTAACTATCTCTTGCTTATATTATTATTATTGTTAATACACTATGCAGCTTAAAGCTGATGCGTGTATATCACTTCAGTGCACTTGTTCTAATGTAATTATCGAGTAAATATACTAGTATATTGCAGACAACTTCATCTACATGGAATTTCAGTTTTTTTCAATACCTACCATAGCTTTTCTAGAGATTAGCAAATACAACATTAGATTTTTTAATTATGTTTCTCCAATACTTATTATTGCAATTTAATTATATAATAATTTATTTTATATTTTTTTGCAGCTACATCCATCTGATCGGATTTGTCACCCTTGTTGGCAGAGGTGTGACGGTTTGGCTGAACATTACACAGAACCATCCACATCATCTGGATATTTATTGTCTGAGCAAGTAACACAACCTGTCGAAACAGAATATTCTCCGTATCTTGCTCAAGAAGTGCCAACTATAGTTTTATCTCTGTATGGAAGAGCATCAGTCTCACAGACCCGATGTTTTTTTCCTGGTTGCGCTCACACAGACTTTTAGTGCCATTATCTATAAGAATAATACTTTTTGCTGACCTGCCAGCAAGTTTTTAGATGATTTATTAATAAAATATGATGATGTAATATTTAAAGAATAATAAATTGTTGAAAAGTATATGAATGGTTTTTTTATTTCATATGGTATTATAAAATGTTTATTATATTATTTTGATTATAAAAATACATGTTTTTTAAATGTTGAATAGGCTTATGTTTGACTACAATCTCACCATGGCAAGTGATTATGGGGCCGAAAGTGGTAATTACACAAAGCCTAGAAGGAACTGGCTCGCTGCCGGATCACATCGAGGTGCTGGGCGACAGGTTCTCAACTTAAGGGTGGTAGCCAGCTAGGCAGGTACTACAAAGTATCCTACCACCGTGTTATTGTTTCCTCACGATGTTTTCCTTCACCGAAAGCTCAAGCTTATTGTAGGAATCGAACCCACGACCTTCGTCACGGCATCCGAAGTCACTACCAACACCTCTTATCGCTTGCAGATAATTTGTGAGATGTAATATTTTTTTTATGTTTTCATGCTATCGTTAGTACGGCTTATTCCTGAAATCCTCCCTAAAAATCCCCCTACAGCGGTTCCTAACCTTTTCTTGATACCCTCATGACCTATCAGGGAAACTGCCCGCCCTCCCGTTATTGTATATTACTTAGGTACGTATATTAAGTATCCAAACTACTATATGGCTGTTTTTATTTATACACTTTTAATGAGTGTGGGTACAGGCAGCGCAAACCACGTGACAGAATTATTATTTATTAAAATATGATTATAATATTCGTTAGGTATCTATTACCAGCTGTATTAACCCGACAGAATAGCTATTTTACCACCGCGGGGGTAATTACTCCCACGCTGGGAACCCAGGCATTAGTATTATTTCGTCATCTTTAAAGGACTAACTTTTTTTGGTGTACTTCTTATGGAAAACTAATTATACCATTAAATTCTATATTTTTTTTCCTTTTTTATGATATATGATTCATCTTTGTCGGTTCGGGCCGAGTCTTGTATGAAAAAGTGGCATTGTCCTTTATAGTATAAATTTTCTTCTTCAAGTTTTCTTATTTTTTATTATACCATAAGTTAAATTCTAATAAAATCTGTTTAATACCTAAGTAACTGATATTACACAGTAAAATTAGAAGGGTATATATATCCATAGTAATATAAAGAACACGACTTCTTTGGTACTAGGCGCACAAATTGCGAATGAGAATAAGGATTCAAGAACGATAAAACGCCTAATATTAGACCTGGATTCAGGAATGATTAAACGCCTAATATAAGTAGAGCCTAGCCTAATATAGTAGTAAACTAATATAGCAGTACCCTAATATACTATTCTTTCATCGATATTTTTTCTTTGATCTCATGCACGGTTGAGAAGTTGATGGAGGAACGCATTTTCGGACCTGTATCTCACCAAATATTCACTTCAGTAATTAAAAACACCAAGTTTTTTCAAAGACCTTAACAATAACTCTATTCTCTATATAGGTTTTTTTTTCCCAGCCAGTGAGGGTAACTTCTGAACTATAAAGGTCTTAGAGAAAAATGCTGAAAGGAGAATGCGAGAGAGACGCAGAAAAAGAAAAAAAAATTGAAAAAATAACATTTTTACGAAAATACACATTTTTTTAATGCCACTTTTATTTCCTTCAAAATTCAGCTCGGGGTTCCTTTCAGCGCTTTCCTCTAAGACAAATTCTGAACTACAGGAGTTCAGAATTTGCCCATATTGGCTAGAAAAAATCACCCTGTATACCTAACTTATTAACTCTGAGATATAACTAATGATAGTACAATCAGCAATTCAGCCTTTATTTCCAATAACGTTAAAATATATGTCATAGAAAGGTTTTTTATATGCTACAACTTTTACTATGGCGGTAAGTCTCGAATCGCTGTGGGAAAAAAGTTATGGCCTAATAAAATGGAACTTCATATTAACGTTGGGGATTGCCAATGTGTTGCCAACCTTGATGAGCTCTTTTTACGCCTCTTTTGAAAAATCCCATATCGTAGCGCTGAGGGAAAACCGAAATGCGGAACTCATTCCACATAGTAATGGACCGCGTAGGAGTCGGACTGAATCGTCGTGTGGACGATCGAGGCGGTTCGAGAATGAGAAGATGAACTCCACATCGCCGGCGAGTAGTGCGATGATGATGAAACCAGGTCTAAAAGTTACTTTTTATCCCGGGAACGCGAGTAAAACCACGGGGGACAGCTAGTCATTGATATGCAGGATGAATTATGAGGATGATAGCACATAGACTTGCGGTAGGCTAGCCTTAAAGGAACAGCGACTTTGATACTCAATAACTTTTTCCCACAGCGATGCGAGACTTGCATCCATAGTAAAAATTGAAGCATATAAAATAACCTTTCCAAGGACATGTTGCTTAATGTTATTGCTCAATAGGCTGGGGTCCAAAGATTTGTCAGTACCTAATAGACGGCAGCTTAAAAACGAACCCCTTTATTCATAATAAAGTTATCAAACGTTGATTAGCTAAAATGTCGGTCTTTATCTGACACAGGTGACATTTGGTGATCGAACGAGTGAGACAGGGCACACTATTACACTGATTTAGTTAGAAAGCGATTATGAATAAGGGGGTTAATCTACAGCACGAAAAACAAGTAGGCAATAATTGACAGTATAAATAGTAGATTTACATACATACATACAGCAGCTGTCTACTATCCGATCAGCAGCTGACCTGTGAAGATCGACCTTAGTTTGCTAAAATAAAATAACTAGGTAGGTATACATACATATGAGTATATAGTCATGAGGCTACACAAAACGTTCACCTGTAACTCTATAAGCAAAGATATTTATTTAAAATTTATTAATATCAAACAATAGGATAATTATCTCCATGTTTGAATCAATTATCTTCGAATATACCATTAAATACAACAATAGTATATTCACATTTTTTTTCAGTTACATATTCACATTGTAAGGGTGGTTCTACATAATACATGTGGAGAAACTGCGGAACGTGGGCTGAATTAAGTCAGTGGAGTCTATTAGTGCTAGGAAATTGAGTAGTTTTTACACAGCGCGAGCGTTTTACATAACTATGTATGTTATGCCGATATGTTTTGCTCACTAATGTACGTGAAGAAGATTTAGATGGTGTCTATTATCAGACCCTTTTATAGTTCCCTAGGGTAATGTAGAGCCCACATGTATAGTATTTATAATTTAATTAAGTGTGACAAAACATAATGTTTATGAATTTTGATTATCTAGCTATGCAATGGTAGTATGAATTGAGTGCAAAGCGTTTTCCGGCGCTTGCATCATGTATCGTTAATCTACATTCATGTCAATGCATTTACTAAAAGATGTTCAATTTTTATCGAAGGCATTTAAGAAAAGTTGGGACTATTATTTAATAATAAAGAAATGTATAAATTATGTGGTAGGTTCAAATTCCTAATCCCACAACAATGTTTTCAACCAGCTTGAATTGAACTTCATTCGCATGGCGTCTGTTAGTTAGTACGTCAAACAAGCGGCACACATACCTTTGTAAAATTCTAAGTTATAATTGCGGGGATATTAGTTACATGGGAGATGAATTCCATTTTTTTCTATATATATGCCAGTTAATCGGTCGCGTGCGTTTAGGACGTGCGTGCGAGCGCTTGCAACGAGCACGCCTATTCAATTACGGAAAGGTCACGCTGTTTGTAGGCGCAGGCGCAAGATTATCGCAGCTCACCTGTCGGTGCGCGCGCATTGGATTAATAGGCGCATTGCGCGTTCCTGTTGCCGCATTAGCGCACATAACGCGTCTACATATTAAAATGTCTTGTTAGACGCACTAAAAAGTACTCATTTGTATATATCTGTTGTGCTTTGCGTGCGTGCGCATTATATCGGTAGAATTAATCTTTAACTTTTTATCCACGCATTAGTTATTTCAAATTACATCGTTTCTCTATGTTTTGCATATAGGGTCTTACAATTGAAATGCAATTTAATTTTATAATTTGTTATGATTATAAAATTGCAGCACAGAAATAAGTAATTAATGGTGCTGATTCTGTTGTAAATCGCACTAAACTAATTTTAGTCACATCACATCTCTTTCTTACAAACATGATTGAAAAAGGATAGAACATATTTAAAACTGTCAAATTAGTCTTTGCCGTCTTCATTGGCGGGTAATTTAGACGTAACCGCGATAGATGGCGACAAAATTTATATTGAAAATAAGCATTGGACTAATTTGACAGGACTACATTTCTTACATCCTTTTCTTATGTTCTTTGTTAGAAAGAGACATAGTGAGATTAAAATTAGTTTAGTTGTAAAAAACAGAATCAGGACCAATTCTTGACCAATTAACTAAACGAATTTCATGACAAATAGTCTTGCAAACCAAACCGTTGAAGAATCACACAGGAAGCATGACTGTGTGTAGACTATGGATGAAGAATCAAAGCCTTGTTGCTACAAATAAGCAGCCTTGGCCACACAAATGTGTGCAACGAAGCAATTAGAATTATTTTGCATAGAAAAATCATTATGAAACTGCGCTTGTCATCTTAAGTTTTTTCTGAACGCATCAATGTCACGGAAATATGTTTAGTGCCCAGAATGTAAAGAATTAACTTATGTAAATGATTACTATCGCGTTAAAAATAATAAAGCATATAGAGAAATGTCATAAAGTAAGCGTTTACTAAAGTTATTTCTTTAGACTACAGGTTAACAGTACATTCAGTACACGTTTTTACACAGCAAGGTTTATGTAACTTTGCCAAATACAAAAGTTCATAATAATTTGGGATTAACAGTGGAATGGTGGCTTCTCTACCTTTCAGCTAGTTTGGATTCATGTTTAAAAAAAAATAGCGCCTAATTACATAACATCATAGGAATTGATATTACGTTAATCGGAAAATAACAAATGAAAAATATTGTGATTATCCTCCTAAAATGATGATCATTTCTCACTGGCTCATTGATAAATTAATGACACCGAGTGCAATGAATTTTGACAGTTTTTTATCTAAATAACAAAAAATTAATAAGGTAAAGGCACGGTATTGTTAGAAAATCTATGTAGGTATCTCATATATTCTCGGGTCTGACTTGTAACATGATCAATTCAAGTGGAAAAATGTCGTCAACATCAAGGGTCTGAGATTATATTTCCGCTTGACGGAAGTCTTAGCATCAAGGCGGAAGGTGAATAAGTTTTTTTTTACTGTTGCCCAAAATCCCACCATGGTAAGTGGTGATGTGGCCGAAGGTGGTAAGCACAGAAAGCCTAGAAGATACTGTCATAAGTCAATTAAAAGTCAAACCTCGACAGAAAAAATCCCTATAATTACCGAACCTAATCACAAAATTTCACGAGAATAGGTTCAGAAATGCGATCTGTAGAGGAAAACAGCCGGGCATCTGGCTGGACATACGAAAGCATTTTTGTCCAAGCTGAAACGGAGATGCTCGCTCGCTCGGTTAATGATTGTAGCACGTTTAACTACCTAATACAATAAACAAGATAAATTGCAATTGTTTGATATAAGGCTAAAGGCATTCTTACCAAATTCTATAAATGCTTTTTCACAGTAGATAACCAGATAAATAACCTGAAATACAATGTCAAATACCTTTAATTGATATCAAGATAACCTTACACTGTCACCGAATTGTTTAAATATTGATATTAAATTGTATGTTTATGTTTCTCATTGGTCGTGTTTGGGTTCGGCACAATCGGTAATAAGTACTCAACACAGTTTTTTTTGTCAAACATCACATCTTACCATTATTTTTATATGCATATAAAATACATCATCATTATTGAAATCTACCTATGAGATTCAAATAAAATAAAATTGAATGTAAGCTTATTAAAAAATATTTTTGAGACGAAACAGGTACACCCATACGAGTAATATAATTATAATAAATATGATAATTTTTTCGGAAATCAAATAGTTTATAAGCAGTTTTACCTATGCAGAAAAGCATTGACACAAAACAAAGCAATATTTTATAAATATAAACAAAAGCAAAAAGTATGAAACCAATATTAAATATTACCTAGTTAGCAACGAAACATGTGATGAAATGAAACACACCCGAAAATTCTTCAGTTGGTCACAAATGCCTGAATCCATTACTCGACTGACCTTTGTCTTAATGGAATTTAGACTATGTGTTCATGAAAATATAAATATAACTCAACAAAGTATTAAACTACAAAATGCTACACTTTGTATTCAGCTGCGATGTTTAATTGCGAATTAACGCGACCTTAAACATTTTCGATAACATTTATTGATATTACACGAAATAAAGACAGGCAATGAATTAGAGGACACGTCAATCTGGGGGCACGGAAGTGCCCCCCGCCAAGACAGCCAAGCGAAGCGAAAGGGCACTACCTACCTTTTCTCGAAGCGCTTCGTCGTTTTTTTGAACCCTCATAACTTGGGTTTGGATTATACCAGATAAACAAAATTCTTAGGACATGATGTCAATAGTAAACTTATTAAATATATTAAATTTCAATAATATAGCTCTTATACTTTAGATTTTATTGATATCTAAAAAACCCCGATTTCGTCACAGACTCACTGATGATCATCAAAACTCATAGGGTACCATTTCAATACTACAAGAACTATTGAATAACAAAAAAGTAATGAACAGTGAATAAATTTTTCACCTCACTCCCATGTGACTGTAGCGAAACGGCCAAGCCACATATTTTGACTACGGTGTGTAGAGTTTATGAAGTTAGGCCTTATAGAGTAAGTGCATGTAGAGTTATAAGCTTGGCTCTACATGAGATCTGATGACTTTTTGACAGTACGAGCCATATGTCTTGGCGGCAACATTTTACATAATAATGTTTTTGGTGGGATCGGGATTTTCTTCAATTCTACATAATAAAACCTACTTGTAATTTCACACATATCTTTTCCTTGGATTCTACTTACCACACAAATGTGGTTTTGAATTAATTCATTACGTTCTAAATACTCATTAAATAGTTTTCGGCACATAAAAACGCTACATCGTCGTGATTTGATTTCGTTAGATACTTCAAAGGCGGACATACATTGTTATTTAGAATGCTTGATAGATTAATGTGATAATGTGACCATCGACGGACCTTTATTAGTATGGTGGTAGAAAGTCCAATGTAGGAGACATATAGTACCTACCTGTGTTTGTCAATGTAATGCTTTTCAAGGAGAGTTTTGGTGGGTGGGAATTTCTATTCAATCTGATTATTAATTGAAACCGGTATAATGTCTTAATGAGGAATGTTAATAGGTATGCAAAATGGCTTGAAAGTTTGTAACAGTAGAACAATTATGTATACAAATAGATTAGTTTTTGTTTCGTTCAAAAAAACCAAGTAGTTATGATTTTACAGACATTTAAAATTCCCCTAAATATCGAGGCCCGCTAACGGTCACGTGACCGCGGGTGACGTCATGTTTCAACGCTCCGTTCACTCATATTAGTCGCTAGCGGTGGTACGTAGGTATCTTACGCTATTAGTGGAAAGTATTTTGGATTCGATTTATGGATTTGAAAAAGGGCAACCGTAAAATCTACATACAATAGGTTGAAATGAAATGAAATTGTTTATTTCGCCAGAAATGTCGTACAATTTAGGTGGAATCTTAAAATAAGGTCTACACATTTCGCTACAGAATATCATGCAAAATTATAAATTTAAATTGAATCTAATAATTAATGTTATATAATAAAGCAATATAATTAAATAAGATGTCCAAATCATATAATTATTTTACTAGTTTTATTATTTATCGACGAATAGTTATTATTCTGTTGCCGCCGAAAAGCGAGAAGAAAGAATGCAAATGCTTACTCTCCTGCCTGTCTAATATACCTAAAATAATGATTTTATAGCTGCAACGCAAGTAGGTACTTATTGAACCTTTTAAGTTGCATGTTATAGACAATAAATTTGTAATGTTTGTCTATACCTATTTATACTCTTCTTAGTAAATTTTAAAAAATACATTGATTATATTGCAAATGCAGCGAGTTGAATAGATGTATTTAACCTTTTTTATGTCTTATCTTTTTTATACAACTAAGTCGGTAAACAAGCATACGGCCCACCTGATGGTAAGCGGTTACCGTAGCCATATAGACGCTTGCAACACACGAAGCATCGCTCACGCGTTACCGACCTTTCCCCCCTCCTCAATGAGCTCTGTCTACCTTACTAACACGCGCAGGAACACAATCTACTTTATTTATCCAAATAAATAAAATTTAAGTGTCTGTTATGTAGTATCAAAATAACAGCTTTTTATTAAACGTACATGAAAGTACCTATATACAGTTGGCGACACTCGATAGTGTTTTAGCCGCTAAAAGTTCGGCATAATCTGGTCGCTCCCCCTAAGATGGTCGGGTATCCTTCGAGGATTTTCCCACGCTAATAATTTTTTTTTTTATTAATTTTCCGGCTAATCTCCGAAAGGCTGGAACGATTTTGACTGGATTTTTACTCTCAGTTAGCTTATGGTACCTATAAGAAGTATAGTAAGTATTTATAAGGAGTTCCTTGCAAAATAATTAAAACGCTACGCGCGGGTAAAACCGCGGCTGCGCTGGGGTATCAAATAACTGCACATTACAAAAGTGTATAATATTTAGGTTCATAGTAGACTGTCACTATTCTTACGTCAAAACGATCTTCACAGCATTAAACTTTGCTTTTATTTCTAAATAGATCCAACCCCTTCACAGTTTTTATCCATTTCTCTCGCATTTGGACATCCATTGGAACGAGTAAAATCAACTTTTCCGGTGGACTGGTGGTTGTATTTTTACATTTTGGTATAACACATGATTTTCTAGTATTTGTATTGGATATTTAAAAACCAAAAAGTCATAATCTTCTAGGGTAACGTACGGAAGAGCGCGACCCGTCAGGGTATTTGTTCAGCTTTGGTATTCTGAAACGTTTTTGACAGCAACCGACGACGACTCCGTTGTGACGGTTAGTCCGGGAGGTAGCGTTGCAAACACAAAAGTCATAGTAAGCCTGCTGACGTTGAAATGTATAGTTGATCTTATATGACTAATAAGTGAACCGACCGTCTGCTCAAGTAAGTGCTCAAGTCTTCTACATCCGTCATCAGCCACTCCCAGTAAAAAAAAAGACATAGTACGCCGGCTCAAACTTGTTTCATAAGTATTTGACATAATACTGAGCTGAAAAAAATCGTCTGCTGCATGGTGGAGGGGGGAACACGCGTCAGCTGCTCGCATGAATTTGTAAAAAAAAAAGTTTACCCTGCCGTAACCTTCCAATCCTAAACCCACCGCGGGTGCATCGCTGATGCGTGGTTCACATATTAGTCATTCAAGATCTATTGAAAAAGATGGCCATCGATCGGCATATTAATACTACCTAAAATGCATCAGTACCTCCCGGACTATTGCATGTCGAAACAATTGAATACTTGAATAGGTCAAAAGAATTAAAATGGGCTGGAAGGTGTATTGTAAACATCAACTGCGCTCTGCGAGTGGATTTCATTTATTTTAATGATCTGAGTCGTAATCCCAAGCTAAGCAAACTTATGATATGGAAACTAGATAAAGGCTAATTTTATTTCATATTTTAGTAAAACTTTAATGTACTGAATATACCAATTTTAAAGGTTTAATATGAAGGCTATTCATTGGTTTAACTTTATCTTAATATTACGACTTAAACTTCACAAAAAGAAAGCTAGATATAGCGCCCATATTTTGAAAATATTGAAACAATTAACATTTTTTCACGAATAATGTTTAATAACATACTCGTATGTAAGTACATACTACTAAATTGACGAGGTATTTTTTTATAAGGAATAATAAAAATAAGCCAGATATCAAAGACTTCTATATAGAATTTGGAAGAATTTTAGCATTTCCAGTAAATAAAAATGCATTGACTTTGTAGTGCTGTGCACAATTTAATCAATGTTTATTTCAACAAGAATAGTTAAAGAATTACTCGCCAAAAGTCTCAACTGTTGAGCTTGACGACGTTTTTCCAAGATATCTTCATCATTGGCTGATTTAAGGATGCCCATAATATGACTTATCCGAGCTGCAGATATCTGAAATATGTATACCAACTCTGTAACCACTATAAAATTAGTATCATCATCATATTCTGTCACGAGATGTCCTCTGCTGAACTGGGCCTTTGTTTTTGACTGATTTCGACAAAGAACAGTCTTGGATTTATAATAAATAATTTGTAATAAAACATACTTACTTCAAATATCATAAAATTACACAGATACTATCATAAATGAAAGTGATCCACAAAGTGACAGGTTTTTTTTTATAATGGATACATAATACGACCTTAATAGGAGCTTCCTAAAATTAAACATTAATTAATTGACCAATTGAAAAATGTAGCACCGCACTACGAATGTATAGAGAATAGACCGCGACGACGGACGTCGTCGTCGTCAGCTGTCAAAAAAGAACAGAATTGCACTACTGTGCTGTGAGCGCGATTGACTGAGCGAGCGGTGTAACATGACGTCATCGCATCGAGTACCGGGCCGGTGGAAACCCTCGTCGCGCGCTCGTTTTAAAATTCCATATCTCAGAAACTAATTGACTTATCAAAATGATTCTTTCACACGTATTTTTTATTTTCTACAGTTAATGCGGAGAGCTAAAATTCTAAATTAGTGAACATTCTTCATTGTCCCTACAATAATATAATATGTATTATAGATACGAAAGTGGTTTGTTTGTTTGTTACGCATTCACGCCTTAACTACTCAACCTATCACCATGAAATGGACAAGGACAAAGGCTACTTTTTATCCAAGAAACGTGGGCGGAATTAGTTTTGAGTTCGTGATTCAAATAATTTTGAAGCTTCCGGTGATGGAAATATCGTGAGGAAACTCCTCATGATGTTTCCATTGCAGATGTAGCAAAGTATGAGTAAGAAAAATTGCAAAAAAAACCGAAACCCTCAACTCGAGAACATGCTCGAAGCACCTCAGCAACCTATTTACAACCCAGTAGGTAAGTTGCTTGAAGCAAGGCAATCTCTCCGTTGTTAGTAATGGTGGACCTACTGTTTGCAAAACAGCCTTCTGTCTTAAAAAACAGCGCCTAAAATTTAAAGTGACGTAATTAGCATCTTTAGCTTAGGATGTGCAGCTGTCTAACCGTCCATCATACGTCTGCTATATTTTTTTAGTTTCACCCAACAATATTTAATCGTATAGAGTTTTCATTCGACACCTATTCAAAAATATGGTCGTTAGAAGTCGTTGCATATTTTATATAAATGATTGCAATTTACTATCAGTAATTTTTTTAATAATTAATCACTGGTCTGAAGGTTTACGTCAGAGACCTGGCTATGGGTAATCAATTACAATAATACTCTACCATTAAGCTATCTAAACTGTATGATCTTTGTATAGGTTCCCTTAGGTCCTGACGTGCTACACGCTCATATTAACTTAAAAATCACTCAAGCCAGTAAATATTTTATAATGTTATGTAAAAATAAATTGCATTTTAAATGTATGGTTATATCAAAGCAAAACAATACTTTATTAACAAGACAAAATAAACAAAAAATAAATAAACAAACATATTAGGTAACCAGCCAAGTCCGATTCGGGGTCGCGTCGATAGAGAGTCGATATTAGACTGACGGCCGTTTGCACTCGGTTATACAATTTTCACAAGTCACGGGGTACGAGTATTGTCATTGTTTTCATATCTATATAGGTGATTCCTTGCTTGCTTAATTATTTGAATCCATCAATTAATTTGCCTTTTGCGGTTGGGACTTTGGGGGTCCGATGCTTGTCGATTTGCTCGCACTTTTTCCTAAAAATGGAGCCAAGTCTCTGGAAACCATCGGACCCGGAGCTTTTTCCGGCTATCCAAAGAGGAAACGCTACCAGCCTGCTGGGAACCTTGCCGTTAATTGGTAGCAGCGGCAGACTCGAGAGAATTATACTATGACTTATGTCAATATACTAATAAAAGAATTGGACGTACTTGAACTATCGTCACGAATGAAGGTTTTTTTCTATCCTTACCTAATAGGTTAAGTTACTTTACATACCTTTTTTTAAAATAAAGTTAATTTCAAATAGATTTTTTGATAACCGAAACAATAAGCTGTTTATCAAAGGAAATGGTTTTTTTTTTAAATAATGATGGTAAAAACAATATTTGATCCTTAAAACTAAAATAAGGTCGTAAATTAAAAATCACTAAATTAGTGTAATCTGACACTTTGTAAAATTAATAATCTAAGATGAAAACTTCATTTTGCAAGGCGCTTCACGCTGCGTTCGCTGCTTGCGAGGTCGAGCTCGATGACCCGAAATAAGGCTTGGGGGGTATTGCACCCCAACCCCCGGGGTGGATGGGACCCACCCGGCGCCCTCCGCTCGTTGGGCCCGTCCGCCGACCTCTCATTCATTACGCAATAAAAGTGTTCCGACTTTTATGCACAGAGACTGTGGGACCTTATCATAAATTATAAGTGCATTCTGTTTATATAATTCTTTGTGTTCTTTGGCACGTCATGTAATGTGTTACCACTGTGCTAAGAGACTAAAAACGAAATAATTTAATGAATTCCTTTGTCTAAACCTAGCAACATGTTGCTACTACGGAAATGTATAGTTCTAAATTAATTATTCTTTTTCTTACGTTATTACTAGGTTTTAAAAATTAAATCTATCTTTTCATTGTTTCTCAGACGTGTCACTGGTTATTTTTCATAATTAACAAATACACTATATTTGCAGCTTTTATGTTAGCTTGTTTTTGCATTTTGAAGGTCAATAGTTCAGGTGTATAACTTCCTACAAAGAGACATGTCGAAACACGACAAAAATAAGTGTTAGGTATTTGTGTTATGTTACATATCTACTTATGTTTGTAGTTTGTAGGTACTTATGTTATGTAGATAAATAGATATGACGGGCCGGCGCAGTTGGTTTATATTCCACCTAATCGCGCTGCAGGTCGTGGGTTCGATTCCCACACAAGACATGCATTTGTTTTCATGAACATGTCTGTATGTCCTGAGTCTGGGTGTAATTATGTATATTAAGTATGTATTTACAAACAAAAAGTAGTATATATGTATTATATGCAGTTATCTGGTTTCCATAGTACAAGCTCTGCTTAGTTTGGGATCAGATGACCGTGTGTGAGGAATGTTCGAGGTTATTTATTTATATCCTGTTGTAAAAACTGATTTTGTACGGTATATAATGCCTAGTATTCAAAAATATACAGATTGTTGGGCATCTTCCTAGATGTAGGTGTAAGTCCGTCGCTTCTACTCAATAAAATCTAAATTGATTAGGTAGGTATATTGTTACGCATTTATGTCTTCTAATTAGAGTTGCCATCCGTCCGGGTTTCCCCGGATTTTCTCTAGTTTAGCGGGTATCCGGGGAGCGACCGGGCGTTTCATTCAATCCGGGTTTTAAAAATTTTCAAGTCACAACAATTAACACAATTTTTTATTGTACTGAGTAACTAAAAAAAGTTTTTAACAAAAAAATTAATCCACCGAAAAAACTGAAAAGCAAAAAATATTTTTGAATATAACTTGAATTTAATAAGGTTTTGCAGTCGGGGATAAATAAACAAATATTACTCCTCCGTTTTTTCGTCGGTTAAAAAGCTGTTGACATGTCCAGGTTCTAAGCTCCAAAGTCCGAGATTTACATGCTTCTTGTCTTGGTTGCCAAAAGACAGGAGGTTCAGGTACACCTCGAGGCTGATTTTTGATACGTCACGAGGCCGATCTAAGAGTTGTCTCTAGGCTAAATTAGCACGTCAGACGTGTGTGACGTGTGTGTTTTTCTCGGTCCACGTCAAAATTTATTATAGTGCAGTGATAGTTTTATTTTAAATCGACGATTGATTCTTAAACCATTTTTTAAATAATTTTAAATATAAACGAACCATAGAAAATTGTATCTTTTATTTTAACAGTCAATGAAACATACTAGATTTGTAAATGGCATGTTGTTAACTGTTACTGATATGATCACTAGTCGAAAAGCTGTAAATCTTCTGAGAAATAATAAAAAAAAAATATGATTCCCATTTTGGCAAAGGAAAGTAAATGCAAAACGCCGAGTGGCAGCCCTCGTATATTATGACTTCGCAGTGCACGGCCAGCCTAGACGTTACACACGTCACGTATGCAAAAGAAATGTATAAAAAAAATCCAGACAACCTTCGGTAGTCTAACAATGCTGTGACACGCCGAAACTAATATTGCAATCATTATTTAAATATTACATATTCAATATCCACTTTGAAACCAATGACACGCATCTTATGAATTAATACATGTTAATGAACATTTTTGCTTAATTTTAATTATTATTTATTTAATTACGTAACAATCCAGACTTACCTGAAACAATGCAGACGCGACCTCGTCTACAAAATCGAATACCAAAAAATATGTATGCATCGTTTATATTTAAAATCATTTGTGCAAAGAAGCATTTGTTTCCATTGTTCAAATCGTTTTATTGAAAATCCTAATCCTAACTAATATTATATATGCGAAAGTGAGTTTGTTTGTTTGTTACACCTTCACGCCTCAAATACTCAACGGATCATCATGAAATTTGGCATGCAGATAGCCGATATGGTATGGAGAAGGAAGGCTACTTTTAGTATTCATATATTTCTTTAGAAGCTGTCCCCCGCTGTTTCACTGGCTCTGCCCGCGGTTTCACCCGCCTACAAACAGCTAAAAATCCTTTGACCCGTAGAGAGTGAAAGGATCTTTGCTTCAACATGATATAAATAGGGAATAGTGATCATAATAACGCTGGGGTCAAAAGCACTTTATACAGGCCTCTAATAACAATAAGGAGAGGCTTCGAAACCTGTAGCCTGCAATTTGTAGTGATTCAATCATTGATGTCTGACTGTGATCAAGATCGAGTTCGTTGAACTTACTAATGCATTATAACATTACCGAAATCATTTAGTTTTAATATCAAACGTCTGGCTCGACTATTAAGTAGGTAATAAAGTAGTGGTCAGGCCTAGTATCTAGCATCTGAATAATGATAATAATAGAATCACTTATATTTCTCTCTTCATATATTTTATATGTATATAATTGAATATTGCATGCAGTAGTTTAACTTCAAATGAGAGATTATAGGTTTTAAATAAATTTGATATCACTACATTATAAAAAAATCGGCTAAGTGCGTGTCCGAACACGTGCAGTGTAGGGTTCCGTCTCCGTATCTTAAATTCAATCGAAAATGCGTCGCGTTC
Source organism: Polyploca ridens (assembly GCA_951394255.1). Lineage (NCBI taxonomy): Eukaryota > Metazoa > Arthropoda > Insecta > Lepidoptera > Drepanidae > Polyploca > Polyploca ridens. Next base: position 8,150,006 of record OX596253.1, read on the forward strand.
TAATGTAAACTCGATTTTTGAATCGCAGAACTTCGATCCATGGCTCGAACAGCGGCAGCGTGGACTATACACGGGTTTTCGGCCCGCAACCGGGGCCGCGGACGTGCGGCACGGGTAGGTGCAGCGAACCATACACGCGATCAAAAAAAAACAACACCTTTTAAACGTTTTTACACGATTTTATTTGATAACATTGTTTCCGTCATAGATTTGTATAGCTCTGCCAGATTTCAGCTTAAGAAGAAATGCTGGTGGCGTTTGTTCCATACAAACGTAATCCTCAGTTTCCTCTCTAGAAAATTACACTAGAGCAATGTTTATTTTACCATGCAATCTGTAGGTACCACTTTATGTCCCTCGGTTGTGTTTTTCTCCATAAATTAATTATTATAAGAATTAGGAACCTTCTAAAATCACAAAAACTTACCATTTTTAACGCCCTTCACGACTCAGACGATCAGCGAACAAATTTGACGAATATAAAAAAACAAAGGAAAACCGACAGACATAGCCAAAGCCCTTCTTATTATGATTCTTGTTATTTTTTTATTCGATCCTGTTTTGGATGAGAAAACCGGGGATTACGAAATAGCGATTTCGTCTAATTTAAATAGGTATAATCGGTCCAAGCTGTAGTTGTCTCTATCGCCCTCGGGCGGGATAGCTCGGGCATAGCGCGACAGCAATAGATATGTTAAAAACCTATTTTTCAAATTACTTGCAGCCAATCTTTCCTCTTAATACAGTAGTACAATGACCATACGGATATGAGAAACTATAAAGGGTTCTAGCTTGATTACGGAACTCTAAAGAAGAGATCAGATAATTTCAATCATACTTATGATTGTTTCATTAATATGTATCCTAGTAATAAATAAGACTAGAAACATATTTTAAACTATGTTAACATAATCTTAATGTAATCTGAAGAAATAACTATATTGCCAAAATTCAAAAACGTGATCACTCTGATGCGCTTACGCATGGATTTGTAACTCTGATTGCATTTTTAATGCATTTAAAATGAGTTTGTATCTAATCAAATGCAGATATTATTTAAATGTTACTTTATAGAAATAATATGAAATGGAAAGTTTTTGCGAATGTCTGTTATATACAATTGTGTGCTATGGATGTATGTTAATTAAAGATAATAAACCAATCAATGGCTATAAAATATGCTATATGACATCATTCTTATTTGGCAGCTTTGCAAAATCTGCATCAAAGCTAGATTTTTTTTATATTAAAAACTTTCAAAGTAAGATTAAGATTAGATTAGTTTATATTCAAAGAAAAACACAAAAAATGGTAGACATTGCATTTCGAAATTTCATAACTATATTACTTTACTTACTTACTTCTTAAAATTACGGAAGCTTAATAAAGTTCATCTGAAATCCAAATCTTTGTAGTTCATTCAACTTTCACGCACTTCAGTATCGGGTGAGAATTTCTATTCACACTGCACAGGAATTTTGGAGCCCCCTCTATGTCAATGCCTTTATGATTCAAGAACTTCGTTCCAGTTGCAGACTGGTCAATGAACTGCAGGTTACTCGTGTACGCCTACTTTCAATACCTATTATTTTTAAGATCTATTGTGTTGTATAGTTAACTTTGTATCGGTTAAAGAAAAAATAATCAAGAGATTTTTTATCGAGACAATATAAAACCTCATAATTCCTCCAGCTTTTAATTTTTTAACATCAACCGGTTTATCTGTATCAAAACTTGTATGAATGTTTAATTCTAGCATTCCACCCCGCGGTTTCACCCGCGACCTCTTAAATTTTCCCTTTTTGCCCTAGGGGTCGATTTTCGAGAAACCCCAAAATACGTGTTTCTTTATTTTCTCTCCAAAGTAGTTTCAAGTTAATCGGACCGCGCGTTAGGTTTCCATCCGCTAAACTCCCTATTAAGGGTGGTTTTGAAAAACTAAAAATGAGAATCTTTATTATTTAATTTGGGAAGTAAGTAATCGTGCTAAGTTGCAAGTTTATAACACCTAGGGATAAGCTTTTTCATGCAAACAAAATCCCCCTTTTCACCCCCTTAAAGATTGAATTTCTGAAACCCCTTCTTAGTAGATGCCTTCGTTATAAAAATAACTTGTGTGCAAAATTTCAAGTTTATAGCCCCAGCGGTTTAGGCTCTGCGTTGATAAATCAGTTAGTCAGTCAGGCCAAGTAATTATAATACTAACGGCCTTACTCATAAACGCTATTTAACTAAATCTACTGAATAAATGGTCAAATAAATAACGTCACCTTGCTTGTCAAACAATTTGTCGTTATTTAAGTGACCACTTAATCAGTTTATTAGTTAAATAACGTTTTATTAGTAAGGGGGTATACGTATAGAAGTTCCCGAAAACATTGGGCACTTATATCACGCACAACCCCCGTTTCTGTTGAACTAAATATATTTTTAACACATGAATGTTTTTCTTAAATAATTACTTGACATTTAAGTAGCATTTTATAATTTCAATGTGGCCTCATTCTGGATTAATTTATGTGCTGGAATATATCTTGACAAAGCACGTAACAAGTTATTTGATGTCGTGCACTGCATCGCTTGGAATCTTATCTTAACTTTTAATAACAGCCCTCACCTCACCGTATAAAAATTCATGCAAAAGTTAACTAACATGGAATAGTGATGTAAATATTTCAGATGTTAAACTGCTTTGTTATTTCAGTTTAAAATACCTACCTGTCATTTTTAATCACGTCTCCAAAGGCTGCGTCGAAATGCATCACTGTAGTATCATAATTAAATTACTTTTGAAACGATGCTAGCTCAGTGGTATTGACGTCAAATGTGACGAAGGTAGTAGATTTGAATCCTACAAAGAGCTTAAGCTATTTAAGAAAGACAACATCGTAAGAAAACTATGTATAATACCTATACCACAGCGGTAAATTAGAGACTTGAGAGCCAGTTGACAGTTGAGCCAGTTGAGAGACCTTTTAGGCTTTGTTAATGTCTGCATCACATTCATACAAATAAATATATCAGTAACTAACAGATCTTGTGTAAAATTTATTTATTTTAAAAATATCATTTAAGATGCACAAAGTCGTCTGCAGCTGACATAAGAAATAATTGGCAAATATATTCGGAGATAAAATTACAAAATTTATGCATTCCATGATTGTTTGTTTCGTATCGAGATCCTTGATCCAATTATCTAGTTTAGATAATTGATGTTAGTGTAACTACGTTTTACATATATGGTGTGCATTTCTGACATATGTAATTACGTTGTAATAATTTATGTAGAACCGGCCCTGCATACTTTGTAACAACTCTTTTTCTACACCTTCCCGGTCACAACTGCCCAAATGACGGGCCAGTTGGCGCAGTTGGTTAAGGTTCACCATACGTGCCGCAGGTCGTGGGTTCGATTCCCACACAGGACATGCATTTGTGTGCATGAACATGTCTGTATGTCCTGAGTCTGGGTGTAATTATGTATATTAAGTATGTATTTACAAACAAATAGTAGTATATGTAATTTTATCAGTTATCTGGTTTCCATAGTACAAGCTCTGCTTAGTTTGGGATCAGATGACCGTGTGTGAGGAATGTCCCAGGATATTTATTTATTTATTTATAAAGTACCCAAAGTGGTATACGCATACGTTACAAACAGATAAAACGACAAATATTCTGCTATATTTTACTGTTGCTTTAAATCAATCAATCAATTATCACATCTGGTTATAAACTTTCTATGTTTTAAAGGTACCTAGTTAAAACTCAGGGTTGTAAGGTTAGGACTGGGTGCGGTCGTGCGGCAGGGTCTGCGACCCTGCGCCCTCGCTCCCGATCCAGGTTATCAACATCATATCTCCCCCTCCCTGCACTCTTCAGTGCCCCCTCTCTAGAAACGCTGAAGAGATTTTCTAGAACATTATGTGGAAGACGCTTCCAACATAAGAGTGCGTTGACTTCGAATAAGCTCCACTATGAAAATATTCTATAAAATAATTTATTTCACATTTTGCTCGCAGCGTTTTCCTTGGAAAAAGACTTATACCAATTAACGGAATAAACAAAGCTTTCGAAGATTGTAAAAACAATATCTTCATTATTTTAAAAATAGTATATCAATCTATTGATAAAATAATAGGTAGCTATAATGGAATCTTTTCAAGCGAGCGTATTGCATTTGTTACATGATTAAGGAAAACTTTGTAGGAAACTGAAATGATTAAACTTCAAAAAACCAAAAGAAGTATTTCAATCGACTACAAGAACCGCTCACGTTTTTTTAACAAAATTATTTCACGGTGTCACCTAATACCGCAATGTTTTCAGACGACCACTTTCTAAGAAACGTCACAGTCACCGATAGGGCTGATCATTCTAAACTTTGCCACTGGACTTTTTAAACATTGTTCATTTGCAATTTTGGGTACCTAAGCAATATTTAAAACTATTCTAAATTTCAAATATTAGTGGTTGCTGAAATATACCGCAGTGACAGACCAACGGACTGGCACCACAAGGGTTCATTATTTACCTTTTTTGTTCGGAAAACCCTAAAAGCAGTCTGGTATATTCAAATTCAAAATTATTTATTCAAAAAGACCTTCGCAGGCTCTTAATCAATAGTCTGACTCTATACTCTGATACTGGTTCGGAAGGTTGCATTTGCTCAGAGCAACCGGCAATAAATTCAAAACAAGCTTAGATTCATTACATAACATTTACATTATGATCTCACTGACAACAATTGCGTGTCCCGGCGGCAAAAACTGCAAGACTATATAAGTATAAATATTGCCTATTTAATATTTTACAATATAATAAATTGTAATTTTAGGTTTCCTATATTCTTTATCGTCATTAAGTAATTACTCGTTAACATACTTAAAACTACCTTACTTGTCTTAATTTTTCAAAGAAATTAAAACAAAGTAATTAGGTACCAACTTTTAATGACTATTTACTTAGCACTAAACGATATAACAAGTATTTTTAATAGAATAAATAAATAAATAAAATAAAAAATAATACGACAAGTAATGTTAAATACCATGATCAATCATAAAGTATTTTTTATTCGTAGCAGACATGCGCACCGAAATTGCGATATTGCATGATAGTTGCACCCATGACACTTCGTCGTTTGTAACGCTTTAACTACCAGTAGTTAAATAAAATGCATATACTTACTTTGTCATATCAGTTATTTAGTATATTATATTATATGTTCATGGGTACATAGCGTCAAAAGTAGCTTACCACTTTAGTACTATGCCAAATTACGCATTTCATAGTTTTAATACAAACTGTAAAGAGAATGTCAATTCATTATTATGAAAGGGTACTAAAGTGGCCATCTACTTTTGACTGACTTTATTTTTACATGTTTTAATCATACATTAAAATAAAATAATTAATGATTAGATAACTGATAATAATATTTCTATATAGATATATTAGATCTATGTATACCAACATATATATATATATTTATATTATCCTCCTATACAACTAACCTACCTTACATGGTAGGTATGACATTAATGAACCGGTATTTTAATTAATTATTTACTTATATTATACATTTATGTTCTATTAATGGAATAATTATATTTACATATATTTCGGCCCGGTGAACTTACCTACTATTTATATATATAAATTATTGTATACTAACCCCCTTATTCATAATCGCTTTTTAACTAAATCAGTGTAATAGTGTGCCCCGTCTCACTCTTTCGATCACCAAATGTCACCTGTCAGATAAAGACTGCGGAATTTTAGCTAATAAACGTTTGATAACTTTATTATGAATAAGGGGGTAAGTTATAACTATATTTTAGTGCAACGGACTTTAGGGAAAACATTAAATTCCTCGATAACACGGGTAAATTCCCAATGAGGAACTAAAAATACTATATTTTCACAATGACATAGATATGTAACCGTTTAAAAAAATGGTACCCGTATTTAGTATAGTATGGTTCTAAAAAAACCCTAAACTATCATTCCCTATCATCTAAACCATACTGAAGATTTGTGCAATTCTAAACCAAAATATTATATAAAATTATTGTAACCGTGACTCGTAATTCGAAGATTTCAAATGTTGAGTAACATATACCGGAAACATAGAAATACTTCTATAAATAAGCATTAAATATGACAAATTCCTGGCAAATAAGTATATAAATTATGTTTCAAATAAATAATGACGTCACAAAATTAAATAAAAATAATTATATCCTACATTGATTGCGGCTGTAATAAAGTATTATTATTTAATCGAGCTTGTTGTAGCGGTAATAAAATAATTGGCAGGCTAATTATTAAGTATTGTTCAAAGTAGCTTGGGCCCCTGAAGGACAAAATCGATGACGCTACTGTTGTTACCCCTGGTTCCACAATTAGCTTTCAACTGTAAAGAATCTGAAATAAATAACTCAGCTAGGTTATGTACATTTTCATTTCATTTTTTTCGAAAGTTTTTTTCTAATTATAGTAATCGATTAGTACTTAGTAGTAAAATCAAGCTGTGGAATGAGCTCCTCGCCGTGGTTTTCCCAAGGGAGTACAGCATGGGGTTCTTCAAACAGGTGTGAAGAGATTCTTGCAGGGTCAGCAAAGCACGAGTGATACGCGTGGTGCTTCAAGCGTTCATAGGCTACAGTGACCGCTTACCATCAGGTGGGCCGTATGTTTATTTGTTCCATTAGTGGTATATAAAAAAACAGTTAACTCACAGTTCCTGGATATGTTATAGGACGAGCGTCCCATGCGCGAGCCAACGGGTTAAAAATAAATAACAGTGTAAAAAATAAAAACCTAAACAAGTTAATAATAAAAATTGGCTTACTTTAATAAATAAATACGTTATGGGGTGTTTATAACGGCTCACGCGACAAACAGTGTTGCGTGACGTATCCTGGGTCTGCGTGACTCAGTGCACCGAATGCATCTACATGTATACAGAACTTGGGCACTTTTCACTGCACTTTTTTTTGCTTCAGCCATGCTATTGTGAAAACCCTGGATGGGTAAAGTGCCTGGCACAACTCCCTGGCAACCCAAAAACTGTGAACGTTTTGATTTACGTTCTACAGTCTTCAAAGCTGTAAAATGATAGTGAAATCTTTTTTACTCTATCATAAATAAGTCCTTCTACATAGATTTAAAAACCTACACACACCTATCTAGACGATTAACAATAAGAATCTGAAAGTATTTTATGTGGATCGTGCATGTAACTGTGTAAAGCTACCAGTATTGTTTAGATATCTATCTATCTATTGTATATTTTATTATTGGAGTTGAGAAAGAACGTTCGTTGCAATGTGCCATGCACGCTATGATTGCAGTATTGCATGACAGGTTAGCCGACATCCATCGCTTAACGTGTCGACCAAAGGACAATATAACCCACAATAATGTGCATACTGAAACATATTCTATGCACCTGAAATCCTAGTTTTTTTTTTTTTTTTTTTTATACCACTTAGGTGGCAAACAAACATACGGCCCGCCTGATGGTAAGCAGTTACCGTAGCCTATGGACGCTTGCAACACCAGGGGTATCACTCGCGCGTTGCCGACCCTGAAGAAACCGCTTCACACCCTTTTTGAAGAACCCCATGCTGTACTCCATTGGGAAAACCATGGCAGGGAGCTCATTCCACAGTCCGAGCGTCCGCGGAAGAAAACTCCTTTTAGCCCGCACAGTTCGAAACAATTCTGGTTTCAATGTGTGTGAATGGACTCCCTGTCGATGGCGAGAGTTGCGATGGTGAAAGGTAGCTGTGGGCATCAAGTCGAATAATTCCTTAGAACACTCTCCATTGTACAAGCGGTAGAACACACATAACGAGGCAAAGTCTCTCCTCGGACTGAGTGGCTCTAAACCGCTTGTAGTAATTGTAGTAATTGTAGTAATAAATTTCTTTTTTTTTATGTAAAAAGATCGTCATTTGAAACGTAGTCAGAAAAAAGTTATGCTCGTTGTGTCTACCCGTTTTGTTTGATCTAAATAACAATGGCTAATAAAACAACACAAAATATTATACAATGTTATTAATGTAACTACATGTTTTACAATATAAAAACTTTACAACTTGTATAGTTACATTTTAAAACGCATTGAATTATTTACTGTATCAAAATGTTATGCGGACAAGCAAGAAAAATATGCGGATCGAATTGATAACCTTTACTTACAAAGTCGGTTAAAAATAAAATAGTATTTTGTGACCACCTGACAAATGATCACATTCCATTCGACACCTTTTTATTTATTACAACATTATCGAAAAGCATTTAAAACTAATGCTTTTCGGTAAGCATAGGTAAGTCTACGGATTATAGTTATCCTAAAAATCTTTTTTTTCTACTAAACCTATACAACTAACTACAAACTTTCTGAATAATTGTTGTAGAAACTATATATAAACAAAACGGTAAATCTGTGTTATACATACAATCAATCGATAGAATTTAGGGAAAATTTGCTTTCGCTATATCAGGTAGGTCGTCGGTGGCATGGTAGGTAAGTACCTATAGGCTTCCATTCCATACACACGCAGGTCTCTAATACCTACTAACCTGCATTCTCCGGGGAATGTCTCTGTTTTGGAAATTAAATTTGGCTGGGTGGGCACTTATTAATTAGGTGTATAATAAAACACACGATAAAAGTAAATATTGTAGGTATGTAGTATATCTGACGTAGAAAGGTGGTAAAGGGGCTACCTACGCCATTCACGTTTGTTACGTAACTCAATGCAATTTGTTTTGCTACGAATTAATTTAGTTAAGCGTCCATGTAGACGTCTAGATGGCGCCACTGTATGCAACCTATTCTCCAAGTACCTACAAAAGCTACGCTGTTCTCATATTTCATCACTTTATCAAGTTGTTAACCTCTATGTAGCGAATTAGAATATTAAAATGGTTTCTTGCTAAATGTGACTAGCAGACAGAAAGGTATTAACATATTTTTATAAAGAAAAAGGTGTACAAAGTGTCTACGAGTACATTAGATAGTCTCTATATCCCTACGACGCGAAAGCTTTTCTACTGCGAAATCGATGAGCATGCGCTTTCGGAGAAGGAAATCTTAGTGAGCAACCCATTGTTATATACTACTAAGTAGCAAACAAGTGCCTCATGATCAACGAATCGTAGTGATCCGCTACTTTCAGGATACTATTCCGGCTGCCCCGCACTCTCCTTAGCAGAGATACCGTTTTCTTGCGGATAATCGCCACAAAGTCATCCGTGCGGGCCTGCGCGAACATCCCCGATGCACTACAGAATCGAGGCGGCCGCAACAGCATCCTGAAGGCATTATTATATTGGACGCGTAGGACATTTAGCGATCTTTTCGCATAGTCGGACCATAGACTGCCCGTGTAGAAGCGTACGGCCCACCTGATGGTAAGCAGTCACGCGTTATGGCTATACAAAATGTATCACTGAAAATATTAATAATACTGATAATATTAATTTTAATATATGTACACCTGAGTTCATTAGAATAATGATTCTTATTAGGCGCTGTCCCGTGCGGTTTCATGCGCGTTCCTTAGCATAGCCTTCTCCAAACCATAGGCTATCTGCATGCCGAATTTCATCGCAATCTGTCCATTACTTTTAGAAAGACAGACACACAGTTTTCTTTTAATACAACTATTTTGAGGCATCCACTTACCTTTTTCCAAATATAAAATATACCTACAGTCAGATTTGGCTTCCTTACGATTTTATTATATGTAATGATTATTACTTTGTTTCATAACGACATGACCTTGAAAACTATGTTCAGCAGTTATCTATTTTAGATGGACATTGAACTTGACATACGTGTAGGCATAATCGTAATAAATGCGGCCGTAAACGCTTAAACTACGATTTTCCTTACATTGTATGAAAAAAGACGTGTGTTCGTGAGTCGTGATTGCATATTTATTATTAACGTTACTTTGTTGAACTTCACACGTGTCAAAATGCATGGAAACATATTTGTTACCACAGTATTTTACGCTATCTACGAAAATAGAATCATACTTTATTTTTTCATCTATACAAATAAATAAATTTGAAGCGTCTGTTCGTTTAAGAGCTTTATACTAAATAGATATGAAAGTACATGGAATGTATACAAAACAATCTTTTATTTGTCCGTCTGTCTGTGTGTTTCCGGCAAATACTTCTTGTAGTAAGTTAGGCAACTTTTATTTTAGAATTAGGCTTCTACGCAAAAAAAACCGTACGTGAGTGAAACTGCGGGGGTCAGCGAGTCTAGAATAATTTGAAATTTTACACATTATTATCTGCCTGGGTTATTGCATCGAAAAAATTAGCAACATTCGAATATAGACCAATTTTTATTTTATTTTTTTTCCTTTTTTTTAATATCAATAGGTTGACAAGCAGGCAGACGGGCCTCCTGAGGGTAAGTGGTCACCGCCACCTATGAACATTTGCAATACCAGGGGGATTGCCGATGTGTTGCCGACCTTGTAGAGCTCTATTTACGCCTTTTTTGAAGATAAACGGTGGATTGGAACAATTTTTAGTATAGACTTATCAGAGGAATAGCTCATATTAGGTTTATCTAGATGGGGTAGAGGCCGTCCACAGAAATTCTCCATCCCGGTCGATCTTGATCTTCGCGCTTGATCTCACTCAAAGACTTTCTGGTCTTCTTCGATTCGTCAAGCACAGTGCGTCGCCAAGTATGTTTGGGAGGGCCACGTTTTCGCTTCCCCTGGGGATTCCAGTCCATTGCCTGCTTGGGACCCCCCTTCGGAGAGTGTGGCCAATTCAGTACCATTTGCGATGCTTGATCTCTTGGTCAATCGGGGTTTCGTGGCAGCATTCTCGGAGAACTTCGTTAGATATTTTCTCAGGCCGAGAATTTGGCGAAGGCATCGATTAACACAAACCTGGATCTGGTACGAAATGGCCTTGGTTACCTTCCACGTTTCGCACTCATACTTCATGTGACTTCATGTTGGACCCAAATATCTTAAGCTCGGTCCGCTTCAGAGACTTGTCACATGTAGCGCAACTGTACGAAAGTTGCTTGGGTGTTGGCAATCCGAGATGAGATCCCATCTTCAATCTATAAAATTCATTAAATAGTCATCGTCATTCTAATAAAAGATATCAATCACATAACAACATAATTTTGGTTTTTGGAAATGTACAATATTTCTTTTTTTATTTGTTCATCGTTCTCGACTCATGTATACGCTGAATAATAAACTTAATAAAAATGATTTCAAGTACCTAAGTAAAAAACAATAATGTTATTGATTATAACTTTTCAGGAAAAACATCATTTAAACGCCCAACGGGCTTTACATATTGTTTTATTTCATTATAGCATACGCTATCTGATGTCCGGGTCTGGGCAATAGAAAATAATTGTATCAGCCATTATTTATTTACGAAGCTCGGCAACCGACGACGGTAATTAGCGATTTGCATGTAGTCGATGGTCAATTAGTCGTCTCCGCTCCACTTGCCTCCACTCCCCGTTCCTACTTCGCGTAACGTTCTAGCACGTCCTAGCGTGACTACCTTAAACTCCCCTCAACCACAGAGTATCTAAATACCGTACAATCTCAGATAGAAAATACCAGTGTTTCAAAAACTTTGTTTAGTTTTCTGTATGGTAGTTATTGGGAAAATTATAGTCGCCTATTATGTATGTAGAGAAAACCACCGGATTTTACGAGCTCTTGCGACTTCTAACGACATTCGTCTCCCATTAAGTAGGGAAATACGACTAGGAAGGATAATACCCGAAAGCGCTGCAGTTTGTGGATTTAAGTGTACCTACCTACATAATTAATTAACGCTTAAGAACTTGTTGTTGTCTTTAAATTATAATAACTATACTTAATTTATTTTAAAACACGTGTTTTTCAGTTGTTTTAACCTGAACCTAACCATCCTCTATTTAGGACTCAGGAGGGATTGAACGGAATATGAATAAAAATCAAACGAAAGACGGCTCGGTTCGTATTCATCGAAGTGCGAAAAAAATATCATATCGCGAGAAAACGAGACAAATCTCTTGTAAAAAAAACTTTTTTTTACTAAGTATCTGTTTTATTTTTCTTTTTTTCTCACGTTTTAAAAACGTTACTAGATACTTCCTAACCTCAATTAAAACCTCCAATATTTACGGCTGAACAAGCATCAACGACATTCTAGATTTACTAAAAAACCTAATTTAGAATGAGCCTTGACCAGAAAAACTAAATACTTACAAAAACATCCGGTCATAGCCACGATGAAATCAAAATCATGAAACGGAATACTAGTCCAATAGATAGAGGACAGTATTACTCGAACTTGCCAGCTCGTTATATATTTATTTATTATTTATTTATTTATTAAGGACACATACAGTCGTATACAATTATAAATTTGAAAACAATAAAGTAAGTAAACACCTGGAGGCCCATAAAATACATTACATATTATCTTATTTATTAATTTGGTAAACAATGAATGAAACAGTGGTTAAGAGATCAATTAAATCTGTCGTTTATATAAACCTACGCTATTTAGTTGGTTATTATATGTAAGTAGGAAAAATTTTTTCATCTATATTGGTGTTGCCAGATAAATGTATTTTATGTGAATTAGTTTCAGTATTCGTCTTTCAATACATCATAATAGATTTTGCGACGATACTTTACAAAAACAAATCATTTACAAGTGACATGAGAACCGCTTATTTTTAAGCCCGCAACACACCGAGAGAAAGCAAATTATTTTAAAAAAATATTAGGGTAAATTATAGGCTGGTTTTCAGTATGATTTGAAAATATTTAGTTCATTCATTTCACTACTTTCGCACTAGCATTTGAGAGCAATTCTGGCATCTCCTAGAGTTTCTAGCGTAGAATTACAATGATTCAGATTGTGCTAAAAGTGATAAAAATGGCATCAAATAAATTATATTCTGTTTGCATTCCCAAACTAAGCAAAGAATTACATTTTATTTATGCTCTTATATTAAAAAAATTATGCTTAATTTAAATTTCGTTTTGTACTTAGGATTATTATTTTTATGACTTTTTAGTAATCTGACATTAAATCTAATTGCCTAATTTGATTTTGGTAATTTTAGATTTTATTTATTAGTTTCTACACCACTGTTGGAAACCATATAACTGTAACCAGACATGTTAAACCATATACTAAATATACCACTGAACTGTAAATAATAGACTTCTCATAAGGGATCGACTCATGCCGTAACAACGCACTGAAGAAGTAGATATTTTATGTAAATAATGACAATCACCGTGCCACCCCTATTTTCGTTTTAGTTTTCTCGTAGAGCGCGGGTTACGAGGCGGTGTAACGTAGGAAGTTAGGCAGTGGTGTAAAAAGCGCGCCGCTTGGCGAGGTGCTCAGTGGCGCCATCTAGACGTCTACATTGGCGCCACCCGCTAAATTAATCTCATGAGAACAAGGTGCATCGTGATGGCTGCAAGGATTTTCTCAATAAAATATAACATTTTACTTATACTTTAAGGTCAGATGATTAATTTCAAAGATGATATTGACTAGAATATTCGAGGTAGCAAATCCCTGTGCTATATAAATTATTTTAACAAAGGAACGTTGATAATAAAAATAATATCCAATTAAAATTATGCTACATTTAATAATTAGTTGGTTTTATTTACATTGAAACGGATGGGACTTTTGAAACTGTTTATAGCCGTTAAGTATTCGTAAGCAAAAAGTGTTTCTTTGATCATACCTATCTACTTACTTTCTTGTAATAAAACACTTATTAATATAAAATTGAGAAAACCTCAATGTCCTTCCAATACTAAATTATTTACAGTACTATAAGAAATTACGTCACGTAAACACATAGCTATTACACACATAGTAGCTATTACATTACACGTGTTTCCAATAAAACTTTATGTTCACGCGTCCATTCTATTGAACTATAACTCATAATTATATAGGCCATTCTTAAGAACATTATGCGTAAAGATGTAAATACATTGACATCACAATACAGAGTTACCTTTTGATTTTGGTATACAGAATTATGTAATACAGGATATGCCTGCGTCACTGTAATCGTGCTTGTACAAAGAATTCTATAAAATTGATCAGCATTGTTATATTGGGTATAACCCAAAATTACTAACTTATATTTATGTATTATGGTGATATAATCCCAGTTTGATTATCCTTTTAAATTTGACATTAATTCAAAATCCATGAGAAGCATAAATCAAAATTGCATTTAATAAATTATTTCCATGATAATTATGATATACCAACTATTTGTATCATAATTTACATAAGTCATACCACAGACATATATCATACATACCATTTTTTTTTTATTATGGATAGCCTTAAGCCCATCACAGACGTAGTATAATAATAATAATAATCGTAATATGACTTGCTATGATTTATATTAATATATATTATAGCTACGTCTGTGATGGGCTTTATGTTCGACTATATTCTCACAAATGCTAGTGATATTATGGCCAAAGGTAGAAAACACAAAAATAGTAGAAGAAAGACTGCTTGGCTACATAAGTTCATCTTGATTATGGTGGCTAGCCACGCTGATCGGTAGAACTCTGCGTTTATTCGCTCTAAGAGCAGCTCGACTGGGGAAGTACCTCCACCTTACATAATACCGCAGCCAAATAACTTTATGCTGTGTTCCTTCGCGTGATTAAGGTCACCAGAGCTCATGGGGAGGGGGGAAGGATCGGTAAAGCGTATGTGATGCCCCGTGTGTTGCAAGCGTCTATGGTAACCGCTTACCATCAGGCGGGCCGGACGCATGTTTAGTACTCAAAGTACTCTCTCACCGTGCTTAGATTTCCTTACAATGTTTTTATTCGCCGAAACTCAAAATATGATTTAAAGTCATGGCATTCAACATCACTAGTAATGCGCTATCATCGCCTTTATTTTTTAAACCACCTCATCCCCTTTAGACAAATTTGTCGGTATTTAAATAGAAACATGGTCGTTGAACACTGGTGCATCTGTTCGGAGGATATAATGCGACGCTACATATCAGCTAGATTAATGTTGTTTGGGGAAGGCGCATTTATTTCTCAAGTTTAGTGTGTCTAGCAATTTAGGGAACGCTTCGAAACTATGTTCGCCCACTGCGTATTGGGGCTTTTTCATTTGTAACAAAATAAGACATTTAATTTTATAGAACCGGTATTAAAGTCCGACAATTCAGAAGTAGTTCTAATATTCGAATAAATAAAATCTGCGCTGTTTTTTTTTATTTAATTCTTTATTCAAAACTTATATAACTATAATGATATAAATACATTATTAAGGCATAACATAAACTTATTCGAGTGTTACCGTTTTTGTTTGCCAGATTTTTTTTACTTCTCGTAGTTTTTCCAAGCGACAGTCATAACATCTTATTTAACTCATCATCATCATAATCAAATCATCTAGCTACCCCGTTCCCAATAACTTACAAGATATTTGTTAATAAATGTAAGTACACAGGATATAAAATACAGAGGTCCAACATCGTTATCCGACACAAAAAGATCGTTAATTCAAGAATTACAAGACCGAAGGAACACGTTTAGTGTAAAATCCAACCCCTCTTTTTCCACCATAATCTGCTCCCGCTGTCCTGCAGTCTGCACTGACGTTGATTGATGCAGGTGCAGCAAGAAACCTGCCTTCACACTTTCTGAGTATTACTCTCATCTCAAAGCAAACGAGCGAGTTTCAAACTGTTCATGTGAAAATGTTTCAGTGTAATTTTTTTTGCACAATCAAGTCCTTCTAAGTTAGAGCCATTAAAACTTTTGTTGAAGATCGAGTTTTCATGTCAGGAAGTATTATCCGCTAAGTTCAAAGAAAGCTTTGATTTTTTATTAAATAAACGTTGTATTGTAAGGTTGAAGGGTCAATCGGTAACTGTTCTGCGGTTCTATTTTAAGCTTTCGGTTACTCCACTCGTGACCGCGATCAATCCAATTTAATTGAAACGTCGAGGTTAGTAAAAATAATATTTTGGACATAACAATATTTTGCAAATAATAATTGCGAGACAATAAAGTGAAAAAGAAAAGGTAGGTTGTCAGTAGTTGTCTTGATTGTATTTTATAAATGTAGAATGCATTTAAAAAATTAAAACCCCATATTCTAACACATACATATAATAATTTTCATAATAAAGGTTGTTGAAAAAAACAAACAAAGTAAACGCTTAAAAACGATGCACTGAAATCATGTCAAATGTAAAGCATATTATCAAATATTCTCTTTACTTAGTAAGCGCCATCCACAATCCCCAGTAAACAGTATTCACACAGACCAAACCCTTTTTAAGTTAATTCCTATTCACTTTATCAACTAAGCAAACCGCTTTAAGCTTCTGTACATAAAGGCACGACCAAACTGGACACCCCCGTGAGAAATCGTTTTAATACTCAAAATCCGCTTGCAGTTTCAGCGTTTAATGAATTACGTCGGGTGCAGCCTCCGGCGCAAGACGTGCATCGATCAACGTCGCACCCCTTCTCCCCCACTATGCCTCCTACACCCCCAGCTAGTGGATAGGAACTGGGGGGCCTCGACGTCCCCGCACTGCCCAAATAAAATATTCGCATGGTGCCTCTACTCGCTAACTTAGATATGACAGCTGTGTCGAAGAGAGCTACGGCGTCACACTATTTATTTTCAGATGAAGGTTACTGCGTAGTGAGTTTTCATTCCATTTTACTTCGTCTTTGTTGCGCTTAAAGCTTTAAGATAAATAGAATCCAAAGCTTTGTGCTCGTAAACAATATTAATCTTTAAAGAAAACATTAGGTACCTACTTTTTACCTTTAACAGTCAAACAAGTCAACTTTCAAAGTCATTTTATTAAAGACTAGCAGACCCCCCGCGGTTTCACCCGCGAACTCGAACGTTTTGTTTTTTTTTTTTTGCGCGGAACTCTAATTATTTTTCAAAAATAAAAGTAGCTAAGTTACTCCTTATAACATTAACTATGTTCCGGAACAGACTGACAAAAATGTTTAAAAACGCAATCCGATTTTATTAACCCGTTGGTTCTCGCGAACAATTGATGTCATTGTTATATTTTTAACCGAGAGCCAAGCGATTAAAAAAATTTTCACATAAGAGCTTGGTGCAATGCGTAGATAGAGAATTGTAGGTAGATAGGCTGTCAGCGTATAGTCAAGAAGATAGCGATAGTTGGACAAAATTACATGTATAATATTTGGATTTTTATCATATTTAGAAGAAATTTGCATGATATTTATACAACTTGTATGATATTGACAGAAAATTAAGAAGACACATGAGTATAGTAATCCTTTGATTTACTTACTGTATCAGTAAAAAAAAACTACTGACCGATGAAAGGTTATGTTTGGTTCATTTCGATCACTACGGCTTTTACAGCCAATTACACAACAATTCACCATCACTACACACCAAACAATATCTTTGAGAATATATATAAAGCAGCGTCGCCATATTTTTTTTTTCGGTCAAAGCGGTATTTTGAAACTGCTTGAGTAAAATAAAGCGGGATTCTATCGCCGAAAGCGGGACATACTAAAAAAATCAATAATCACGGGAATCGATTCTCGGAGATTTTTCCCCTTTTTTTCGATTATGTTGTAATATAATGGCAACTACAAAACGCTTTTCGGATTTCTTCCTTTGCTTGTGCTACATGGAATTCCTTCTTGCCAAATTGTATGATCCTAGATCAACGGGAAGTAGGTACCCTATAGGTTTTGATTCCCTTGCGAGCGTCAAAATATGCGGCATATACGGCCGTATCTTTTGATTACGTTGACTTAGAAGTTTGTTTTTTGTATATCACAGTGACATTTAGCGCACATTGGCGCGGTTCTCCTTAAACACCACTGTGGTGTTTAAGACGCGTCACCGGTAGCTTCTGCCATTTCTGTGCAGTGGTGTCTTTATAATTTCCCACTTCTACGTCCAACGATGATTTCACGGTCGAGTAATCCTCGAATCCGCGGGACATTCAATTTTGGGCTAAAAATCGGGACGTCTGGCAACGCTGATACAGTCACAAATGACTTTATAAGTCGCAAGTCTGGCCTCATATATGGAGTACTGTTGTCATCTGTGGGCGGGGGAACCTGGATACCAGCGTGGGCCTTTAGACTCGGTTCAGCAACGTGCCGCTAGAATTGTCGACGATCCCGAGCTCACAAACGGTTTAGAGCCCCTCAGTCTGAGGAGAGACTGCCTCCTTATGTGTGTTCTATCGCTTGTACAACGGGGAGTGTTCCAAGGAATTGTTCGACTTAATGCCCACGGCTACCTTCCATCATCGCAACTCTCGCCATCGACGGGGAGTCCATCCTCACAAATTGAAACCAGAATTGTTTCGAACTGTGCGGGCTCAAAGGAGTTTTCTTCCGGGGACGCTCAGACTGTGGAATGAGCTCCCCGCCGTGGTTTTCCCAATGGAGTACTACAGCATGGGGTTCTTCAAGAAGGGTGTGAAGAGGTTTCTTCAGGGTCGGCAACGCGCGAGTGATACCCCTGGTGTTGCAAGCGTCCATAGGCTACGGTAACCGCTTACCATCAGGCGGGCCGTTTGCTTGTTTGCCAATTTAGAGGTATAAAACAAAATAAAAAAACATACTTAGGCTACTAATTGGGCTTTCAGTTTCACTGCTCTCTTCAACAAATATCATATATACCTACAAAACTTTTTTAGCCTCAACGACACTGAGTTCAAACAATAAAAACCTATACGCGAGATAGGGACAAAAAAATACGCTTATGCCGCTCACACATACTCGTTTTGACATATGCATGCGTATCTTGGCCTATCTACCTGTAATTCTCCGTCTACGGTGCAATGCATTTAAAATTGGAATATCAAATATCAAAGAATATTTAAATCAAAACCACTAAGAAGTATTGATATCAACTTCCATGCAAATCACCCCTAAAATAACTTTCTACCCCTTTTTAAACCAGTTAGGCGATGATTTTCAATAAAATATGAAACACGTCTTCCATCAATTCTGTTAAAGAATGTTTATGCAAAATTTGAAGTAGATCGGACCAAGGAATCACGCTGTCCCATACAAACTTTGCCCCCGTTTTTCACCCCCTTAGGGGTAGAATTTCGTAAAATCCTTTCTTATCGGATGCCTACGTCATACAAAGAACACACCCTCCAAGTTTCAGGTCTCTACGATCAGCGGTTTAGGCTGTGCGTTGATTGTCAGTCAGTCATTCAGGACAAAGCATTTTATATGTATAGATTAGTAAATAGTTCAAAAATATTGTTAAACCTAGTCAAAAATGTGGCCTCTGTCAAAGAATATACCTAGCGTATCTACTTCTTATTAGCATGCAAACGTAATGAATTTACATTAAGTAATTAAAGCGTGTACAGAAGATGAATTTCGAAGTTCGTTTTAACAAGTTTCATAGTGAAATGAAGATGCGATATTTATGTAAATTCTAGAAAGTTACTTTTCACAACAATAATTTTAATACTGATAGACAAGGGAGATCTCCATAGAATAAGAATATTTTTAGAAGGATAGAAACGTAAGTAGTTTTAAAGTTAAACGAGTGAAGCGGTAGAAGTATACAATGATATAATCTTCAATATGATAACTTGACGTTATTCGGAAAAGGCAATTGTAAAAAATACCATAAATCCATACAATAAAGGTATTTCGCTCAAAGAGCAGCTTGACTGGGGAAGTACCTCCACCTTACAGAATACCGCAGCCAAATATAAATAAATAAAATGTCCTGGAAAATTCGTCACACATGGTCATCTGATCCCAAACTAAGCTGTACTATGGAACTGTTCTATGGAAACCAGATAACTGATATACTACATATACTACTTTTTCTTTAAATATATACTTAATATACATAATTACACCCAAACTACGAAAATACTACTAAATTACTACGAAAACTATACTACGAAAATCGAACCCACGACCTACGGCGCGATAGGTGGAATCTTAACCAACTGCTCCAACTGGCCCGTTAGCGCATCTGCGCCAAATAACTTTTATGTTGTGTTCCTGCGCGTGAGTAATGAATCACGAGCCCAGCGAGAGATTCAAAATTGAATCCTGCGCCTAGTGAAAGATTCAAGGGCACAAGAAATAAAATCACTGCTCTCGTGTGATACATACAACTTTTCACCTCACTAGCGAGAAAATATAAAATGTAAGAAAGACAGTGTAATTAAATTGAACAATTAAAGTATTTAAAAACACACACATAAATCGAATATCAATCATTTTTTTTATAATTCCAACTCGTTATTAGACTCAACTCGCCACTAGCTAATCGTCGATTCGCAGCGTTCAAGTTTCAATACACTTTTTCTCAGAGTTAGCAAAATCAAGTTTTCCTCAGTATTAGAGGTATTAGGCATCAAAAATGTGCTTGTCGAGCTAGAGAGGTGAGAAGTTACATTATCGCATTAGCGCGGACTTCAGTTTAAAAATATTTAATCAGTCAAACCAGCGTTGCCTTTGAAGTTGTGAAAAAATCAAATGTAAATTTTATGCTGAGAAATGTTTCAAACCATATTATGAAAAAAAAAAAAACATTTCTTTTCAATCCAATTTTCTTATCCAGCTTTATAGGACCGAGCGTGAGATAAAAAGAGGTAACTGCAAATTCGCTTGCGTTCTTGTGTAGTTGGGCTTTCGCCTTGGGGCTAGGTACCGGCTACGGGTACGTGACGCTTCTGAATTATAAGAAAATGCATTTACGGCGGAGTGCCGCTGCCGCAGAGCAGAACGCCGCGTCGGGTTTTCGTGCCTAGTGTTTTATGCGGCCACAGCGGTTCACATCGAATCATTCTTCTATTTTCTATAAAACATTTTTAATTTTAAATATTATTAATTAATAGTATGTATTGTAATATTAATGTAATATTAATATGTGCGCGAATAGACCCGATACATTAATATTACAATGAATTTAGTTCGCGAAAGCTTAAAAAGTACTAATAGTATGTACCTACTAAACCGGGGTATATCTACATAGTTTAATCAGGATCAATTATACCTAATAGTTATTAAATAGTACATTGCGAGTTAGTTTTAATGATCTTTGCCTGCCATTATGAAAATATTTTTGGGTGTATATTAATCATATGTATAAATAAAATATATCTGCTTCTTAGCTTTGGACGCTTTGGTGGTAATACAACAAAATTGTATTTTCCATAAATACAAATAATTTATGGAAAATACAATTTAATCTGTGAAAAAATGTGTAGTTTTTATTTTTTTATTTTTAGTGCACATGTACTAATGTGTAGTAGTGTATTTGACTTTGACTTTGACTTTGACTCTAATAATTGACCCGTCATATTTAAGTGAAGTTCTTCTAAAACTACACATTAGTAAAATAAACACACACACACAGATAAAATTGTATTTTCCATTATGGAAAATACAATTTTATCTGTGAAAAAATGTGTAGTTTTATTTTTTTATTTTTAGTGCACATGTACTAATGTGTAGTTTTACAAGAACTTCAATTAAATATGACGGGTCAATTATTAGAGTCAAAGTCAAAGTCAAAGCCATTTATTCAATTTAGGCCCCAAAAGGGCACTTATGAAGGTCACATTTACTGAAGTTACCACCGGTTCGGAACTCGGCCTTCAACTGAAAAGAATCCGGTAAGAAACTCAGGAAGGTTACATTTTATAGTGTAATATTACATTTTAGAGTGGCTAAACCTGTTACGTAACTGGAAGTGGGTTTGATACCCACCCGGGACAAATATTTGTGTGCATAACATTTCTGTGTATTTCAGTTTGGATGTCATTATCTATATCAGTAAGTGTATTATATATAATAAAAACAAAAATATGGACGGTTTCCAAAAGTATTTAAACTAAGGATTTTATAAATAAAAACCTCGTAGTTGCTATATAATTAGTCCTGTACAAGAAAGCTTTAAAAACTTCAATACAGAAGCATAACTCCATGTAAGTTTGAGTCGTAAGAAAAACTCAGACATAACATATATGATTCGTAATTTTGTAAAAGCTAGATTATTTCAGCAAGAAACTACAGCAAGAAATGTATGCAGCTTACTTGCATCCGAGCTTATCGCATCTATCAACGTCCGAAGGCTTTCACGGAAGGCTTTGTTCGCACGGTGTGGGCGCTCCCCACCCCCCCGCGCCCGCACCCTGCCCCACCCCCCGCCCTCAGACGTTACAAACAACTTCAGGCAAACTCCGACAGCCGCCCAACTTTCTTTGTGGGTTGATAGCCCTCCGAAATGTAACCCATTTGTTAGTTTGAGGTAATTATGAAAACAATCACATTATTATTATTTTTAAATATTGCAGTTTTCTTTTTGTTAAAGTAGTCATCGTTTTCAGTGCATATTAACGCGGACGTTCACTTATTTAGTTAGCTACTACTATGCATGGTTCTTGGCTTTTTATTAAGCTAGTCTTTCCAAAATTCAATGTATTTTTTTAATTACGAGTCGAATAGTATATTTTTATATTTTAAGCAATAATCTTGAAGATAGTAAAGCTGTGTGCTTGTGGGGGTGCATCTGAAGCGAAGGGCGCAACATCGATCAACGTCGCTGCGCGCCGACCGATACTAATGGGGTGAGACCAAAGCCAGCCGTACTAATACCTAGGCTGACTGGAGCCATGTGCTACTAGCTAGATACACAGTACTTTACCCATAGAGGTAGAATATTAATAGAGCATGGGTACGATATATATATCTGTGAATGCATTTATATGGAAACTGCCCACGCTTCGCACAAAGTAACGTTGTTTACGCAATCACTTATATAATACTCTTAACTCTATCCCCCTTATTCATAATCGCTTTTTAACTAAATCAGTGTAATAGTGTGCCCCGTCTCACTCTTTCGATCATCAAATGTCACCTGTCAGATAAAGACTTCGGAATTTTAACTAATCAACGTATGATAACTTTATTATGAATAATAAAGTTATCATACGTTATATGGGGGTATGGCTTTACCACATATATTTTGATACTAACAACTGCTCTTGGGTTTTACATGTTAAGTTACCGATATGTAGGTACCTTTATTGGTAACTTAACATGTAATACCCAAGAGCAGTCGTTGCGGTGGTATAGCAGATACTCTGTAGTATCTGCTTGCCTGGTCACCACCCTCATTTTCAAGTGTCGCTGAGTAACGCGGCGTAGCGGTGTGTTTTGGCAGCCAAACTTGAGAACTAATTCCCTGGCTTTGTATGCTTAAAATCTTAAGCCAAATCATCACTAACACTCTGATCTAGTAAAACAAAATTACGGTCAGTAGTGAGTGTGAGAAAGACTCGCATCCCAAGAGGGCTATGTACGATTACACAACTTTTTGCACACATTCACATATCACATCCTACATGGAATTTGAAATGAATTATTTTCGGATTTTATTTGCCAAAAAACTTCTAGCTTACCCTATAGGTTTGTTTTTAAATCAGTTATTGGAACTTTTAGTATGATCTAAGCTTTACTGTCGTTAAAATTGACCATTTTAGCCCAGCTACGCGACAGCAAAGAATTTTTTTTTACGCGTATCTTTTTTTCTATGTATGTGAGATTCTTTATACCCTCGCTCGAAACATCCCAAAGGATGGATGGATTTTAATGAATGTGGTATCTATCGATTTTGACGGGCATGTTGGCGCGGTTGTTTAAGGTTCCATGTGTCGCGCCGCAGGTCGTGGTACGATTCCCACCCAGCACATGCATTGTTTACATGTGCATGAGCATGTCTGTATGGCCTGAGTCAGTTGTATTTATGTATATCAAACAAACAAAAAAAATGTATATCAGTTATTAAGTTTCCATAGTATAAGCACAGTAGGTACCTATTATGAAATGGCGGTAAAAACAGAAATAAAATTTCGCGAGCCATATCTTGTGACTTATCACTGAATAGCTCTTTTTTATAATCTACATGTTTCCGTGACCATTTTACAACCAAAAGTACCGTTTACGAATCACACAACCTGAAAGTTTATAAGATATAAGAGGCTCCCCATCGTTGGCGAGAGGTGCGATGTTTGTTAGCCTTACTTTATTACCGTTGCGTTCATATTATTACTAATACCACAGAGTTAAATACCACAGACGGGGACAAAAGAATATTACAAAATATATATTACGCAGTCGGGTTTTTTGTTTTTAAGTCTGCTTTTAGTAAACTTGATAACAATCTATAAACGTGAGAACACAGACAGTATTGATGACTTTTTTAAAGGTCAGCCAGTTTTTATTTAGCTAAAATAACGTTTTATATTGTGACTAATTGTGAGAGAGATAAGGTTTACATAATATAATAAAACTTTAATATCTAAGACTGAACACATTATTTGTAATGAGAATGAGACGGAAGCAGTTTGTAAACTGAATATAAACAATAAAGCTATACATAAAACGCAAGAAATAACTACATAGAAAATTAACGCAAAGATTTGCGCTGATGTGAAACGTATACGATCCGTGTAAATAGGTAACAAATAGGTAGTTACAATCTTCAATTGCGTCGTTACGCGTCGATGCTTTGTTCACACGTAGTTGCTCATAAGAACATTTATATTATGCTTCAAGGTAAATACTAATTAAAAATATAGAAATACCATCTGCCTTACAAACACGAACGATCCTTAATGCAATTTAATTTAGAGATAAAGAGGAATTTACATTGCCTTTGTTTGTTAACACTGGAATACGAGGATAGATACAGCCCTTATTACTGTAATAAAGCTAATGCGCTTTAGCCGAAGCCTTTTGCGTTGCGGATGCAGACTCAGGCGCGGCGTGGAGCGCGGGGGCGGCATCGATCAGCGCCGAGATACGATCACCATTCACCACCCACCGCCCGCGCCTCAGACTCCTCTCATACACGTATTTACTACCTCCAAATTATCGAATCACCTTCTACCTATGTAGAAAAAAGTCTTTATGATATCTTCATTACAGCTTTGTCAAGTTCAAACCAGAAAATCCTATGGAGAAAATATAATTATAAAAAGTAATATTTCGTTGTCGTTCTCTCCTGCCTTAAGCATAATGTTTGTCAGTTTATTGAATATCAGTTTTCTAGTTCATATTTATAATCAAAGACCTGCTACACGTAAGTATTAGCTTTGGAAGTTCTCAAAAACTGTCATGATAAAACGCCCTCTATCAATCTCTATAATGTGATACAGCCAGTCCACTTCCGACCACACATTAATGAAGTTACTAAAGGAGAGATGACTTCGACATGTCATTTTCACAGCGAAATTGGAGCTGCGATAAGGACACAGACAGATCGCGAGTTCTTCGTCAAAGGGATCACCCGTTAGATCCGAGCGTTTCATCCTTCTACGTCGAGCGAGCGTTTAATATCCGAACCGCTGCGGCCTTCTTTGGCGTCTTTTTACTGCACGCCGAGCGAAAAATAATTGATCG
Organism: Polyploca ridens; assembly: GCA_951394255.1. Taxonomy (NCBI): domain Eukaryota; kingdom Metazoa; phylum Arthropoda; class Insecta; order Lepidoptera; family Drepanidae; genus Polyploca; species Polyploca ridens. Next base: position 8,175,532 of record OX596253.1, read on the forward strand.
ATTCCACCATTCCACAGTGGAGCTTAATGGCGGGATGACGTAAAAGGAACGTGCCTCGTACCAGAAATGGATGCGGAGATTCTCTTTCACCTGCATTACAAAATGTATCACGGAAAACCAATTTGGTCGTAAGCCAAAGTGATTTGTCAACCGGACGCTGTGAAACATGTCTTGTAATAGTCATGATTGATAGCTTGTTCTAACAAGTCAACTTAATTATGTTAATTATCATGGTTTCGGTAGAATAATTAGACAAACCGTAAAGGAAAAGTTTTAATCAATTAGTCATGATGTTAGTATGATAACAAAAAAAAAAGTTTTACTGAAATATTTTTGTCAGTCGCAATGATCATAAAATATCTTTAGTCAGATATTTTATGATCATTGCGACTGCTTTACAATCATTGATACACAAAACAGATTATAATCACAATTTCACACATAAGAATAACCTGTAGTTTTTTTTTTTTTTTTCAGGTTTTGTATCTACTCGATATCAGAGGACAAAAGCTTCGAAGCTGCCTCAATAGCAGTGAGCAGGTACACGAGACCTAGGTCGGGAGCTCGCGGCCTTTTGAGAGATACGCGGCCATTGTCGGTCCATTGTCAGGGAAACAATGGCCATTTCAACACCTCACAATAGCCAGAGTTAGCTCTGTGAAAAATTAACGCGCGCAACCTGCGTGCAATGAACACTCCCAACTTGCTTCCGAGAGCCTGTTTATGTTGAGCTTAATTGAACTATCGCTTCTGTTTTATTTTATTCCTATTAAGAATACTCGCCAAGAAAATTACCCTTAGTTTCGCAATACAAGAAATTCAATTTTACTTAGGTAGGTTTAGATATGTTTTAAACAACAACAGGTATGATGACGGTGAAATTTACAACTGTAAGCAAAGGTCATGTGATGTGAATGATGTGATACACTTCTCCATATTTCAATATATTTTTTGTCAATTAGTTTTAGTTAAATTAATAGTTAGTATTACATTTCAACTTAAAAGATACAAACGTATAAACTTTAGAAATTTATAATTAATTAAATGAATTGGAACAACGAATTCAGCAAATTAAATGGGAGCCTAAATCACCAGTATCGATATTATGGTACGGCCTGCGGTATCAATACGGCCCAATTAGTCGACGCAGACTTCCGCACGTTTTTGCCCTACCACTAATAGGCAAGATCTACGTAAAAAGAAATTTACAACGCGTGTTTTTTTTAAATTAGGATATAATGTTTTTTTGTGTATTTTTCTTACAACCACGTGTTAAATCTTTTTCTTTCATAATGAAGGAGTCATAAAAAGAGTAAACACTTGTAGGTACGTTAACTTTATAATATTCTTGGTAGTTATATAAAGCAAAATTTTGTGTAATGACACATACACATTGTCATTACATTTGCCAAACTTGAAAGAGGCTATCAAATACTTATTAACTAGGTACCTATCAGAAGGTCATGTCATTATATTACACGTACTTTTCTGTACCTATGCAAATAAATATTGATAATTTTTACAAACAAATCAATCATTTTTTTACGTTGAAGCACAGGTAAAGTAAATTTTAATTTACCTTATTTTGATATAATAAAATTATATGTTTATACAACGTATACGTTATTATATAGTATTAGCTATTGCTATAATATAATCGTATGTTGTAAAGAAGCTCCAAGAGCAGTAAGGGATTACGGGCTCCGCTCAACACACAATTACGCAGGTCAAGCGTGCGCTCGCCCCGTACTGCCACAATTCACAAAGCTGATACTAGACGACTTTATACTCAACAGATAATACTTAAAAACAACATACTATTTCATATTAACCTCAAGTGCAATAACCTGTTTAACTTCAAGCTACCGTATTAAGTTACACGCCTCGGGCTTTTAATTAAAGCATAATTTGCTGAATACCGTGAAAACACTAAAATTACAAAGACAAATTGACTTTAAATGATGAGGTACTTATAAAATGTTCTGTAATTTCATCTGACACCTGCTATATTAAAGTGCTACAATTGCTGAATTATGCATTTAGCTTTCACTGTTAATTATTAATTTAATATCAACGTTTGGTACTTACTTCTGTAACCGACACCGTCTTCATACTGACTAAACAATCTTACTCAATTGTATATAGAGTTAGTTAATGTACGCTACTATTTTGTTATCTACCATAGTTTGTATTAACACTACCGTTAGAAGTAATGATGAGCTTCAAGGAACGTGAAATTCCTAACGTGGGAAAGCCTGCCGCAGTGTAGTTAGCCCAGCCGTTAACGTCATAAACACCGATCCATTTCACTTAACTGTAGTGCACGCATTTAGCTGGCATTCTTGAAATATGCAAAGCGCACTCACGACCGAGACCAACGTAGGTAATAGCGCGTGAGATGTTCTCAGCAAAAATCTCTATAGCTGTGAGCTACGAAGGAAAAATCTATCTAGACTTACCGCGTTAACCGCCCATGAATTACGACCTGTTTAGGTTGATGCTGGAATTATCAATACATTAATTACTATAAATATTGATACCCATAAAATCTCCATAAGTTCTTTAACTACAGACTCGAATTACGATATAAATAAGTACACCAACAATATGACTCACATAAGAAACCATTATAAGATAAAACTTAGATTCACGCAACTGTCATCTTTCATTATATTCATAGAAGAAACGCATAAGGAAATAGAGTGTATAAATAGTTGAACATAAATAAGGATACGAGTAAAATCGTTCGTTTGAGGCACGCACGCGCACACTGCGGCGTGGGTGCACCTCTCAGCGATATGTCTTGGATATAAAACAAATAGCGAGAGCTTGCGTCTGCGATGCGCGCTGCGTGAATCGTGACAGGGCCGCACACCCTGCGCGGGACTAAGTCGCGTCGCGCCACAGCACATTCACATAAAGCCACGTTTGCAAATGACAAAATGATCACACAACTATTTTATAGGTGAGATCAAATGCTAAAACCTGTAGTGAACTAGAGCTGGGTGAAGGAATCATCATGACGAAACAGAAGCACGATTTTAGGGTACATCCTAGTAAGCACCTGCCTATCCGGCTACTAAACACTATCTACCCGCTTAGTACCTACACGTCCGCTTCGATCATCAAAGCTTTGTTCCAGTTCCCCAACATCGCTTACCATGAAACAAACTCATCGCTGACGTCAAACGATCCTCATAGGATAACACTGAAAAATACATTGGGGTTACTAGTTCCAGATTATAACGCTGTAAAAAACATTTTGCTAGTGAAAACATAGCTTAAAATTATATAGACAAATATAGTACTGTTAGCCAACAAAATAATGTTCGTGCTTGGGATGACACTGATATAATAGGTGTAGTAATTCTCGTCTTCGAACAAGTAGGTAATTGCTGTACTAAGCCTCGCTGTTTATTTTAATGTAACACTATAAGATATAACGATATCTCCTTGTAAAATACACTTATACTTATACAATCATATAATATAACATATTCAACTGTTTTGCAAATTATTGTCTAAGATAAAAGTTTTCTTACTCATTAACTTGAACGTACTGAAAATATATGTCGCGAACAAATGTGAGTTTTCACAACGTGTAATAAATAAAATTAATTAATAAGCTCAACACTCGGTAGTTAGGGACTGTCTTATCGCTTTAAATGTGCGCCCGCGCACAGAATTACGATCGCGCCGTTTGCCTCCAGCTAAAATAAAACATTTATTTAATAATAATTTAAACGAGATATTGATCAGTAGCAAACGTTTTTGTTAAAATATTGCTCAGTAGTTATATGAATTAATGAATATCTAATTATTGATTGTTAATTAGATACTCATTAATTCATAATAATGTTGCCCTATCTTATAAATGGGACATATTGGTATAAAAATAATCGTGAATATTGCATTCTTAAAATTATCGAACGAACAAAAAAATCATTTTGACTACTAAAATATGGATACCATGACAATATGATCTAATTGTGAAAAATAATCAGGCAGGAACTTAGATCCTGTAACTACTATGAAAAAAAAGTTCTATTACGATTTCGGGTACTTGTAGTGTTTAATGTTGTAGTTGTATATGGCGAAATGCGCGTGAGTGTCGATAGTCGATAGGAAGGGCGGTAAGGGCGGTGCACGCGATCGCCCTCGGCCCACACGAGCTGGCCCACGCACGATGCGCAAGCACATAGGATTTGCGTCTACGATTACTATCATGTTTTCTATCATATTAATGGGTAAAGTGTAATGAAATATAAACTGATGGGTTAAATAATTTGCTAGTTTTTCTGTAATAATAATAATAATAGCTATAAATATAACTATACTAGCAGCGAATCCCGGCGTTGCTCGGGTTACAATACATCACATATTTAGTGGTATAAAAAATATATAAAGATACATTTTTAACAGATATTATAGATTTCTATTTTCGATTTCGATTTGGTTCTTTTAGTTAGATCAATAATAACACTCGTACACATTTTGGAACTTTCCAGATTAATCCAAAAAAAATAGAACTTTCTCTAACATTTTAAATTGCACTCATTTTAGAACTTTCTCGAACATTCTACATCGATCATAATAAATTGCACTCATTTTGGAATTTTCCCGATCTTTCGGAAAATTTCTAGAACTTTCTCGATCATTCTAAATCGATCATAATAAATTGCACTCATTTTGGAACATTCCAGATCATTCGGGAAATTTCTAGAACGTTCTCGAACATTCTAACTCTAGTCGATAAAACTGTTATTAGTTTTGGACATTTTGGAACTTTCTAGATGAAGCCAGTAATTTGTAGAACTTTCTCAAAACATGCTATATCGATTATAATAGTTTGCATTCACTCTAGAATATTCTAGATCATTCCAGATATTTGTTGAACTTTCTAGTACATTCCAGATCGATTATAACCGTTTTACACATTTTAGAACTTTCCATTCCAGAAATTTTGAGATCTTTTCAGAAGTCCTCATGCGTTAGAAAAGGACAGCAATATATGTTTTAACATTTTCGCCACCCACAACCACCCCCTTCCACCCACCGCGACCAAACTCCCTTACTACCACCTGGAGACCAAGGGGTATTTACCACCCCAACGGGAAGTTGATTGGGGTTGGTGGTGATTGAGAAAACTGCGTATTTACGTACCCACAAAAGCATTTTATATATATTATTAGATTTAAAAATGATATGTTGTCAATAAATAGATGGAATAATAATTTTATTTAGATCAACTTACAACGATTAAATTAAGCACCTACTTAATTATAGTTTTTAAAACTTATTCTAGTCTAGTATTTGTTTCTTGTTTATATATTTTTTTGATCTGTTTCCAGTCGGCAAAGGTCTCTTCCAACCTTTTCCATTCATTTCTTTCTTGAGCCTGCCACTTGTCTGATGTCGTCGACCCATCTTTTCTGTGGTCTACCTCTTTTCCTTTCACCTTCTCTAGGGTACCATAGTGCCACAATTTTCGCCTCCTCTTATTATGTTCCCTGCCCATCGCCATTTAAGCCTTCTAATTTTAGATGTTATATTTATGACCTTTGTCTTGTTCTTGATGAAATGGTTTTTTAATCTGTTTGACTTCTTCACATTCAGCCCTTTCCATTGCGTACTGGCAAGTTGCGCGTTTGCTTTTCATGTTCTGTGTGCCCATGTTTGGCTCCCATACATAAGGACTGGTAGTATGCAGGTGTTACATCATTTGCTTTTTATCTTTCGTAGCCTCTCTCGAGAGAGAGTTCTTCTGTAGCTGGGTTTATCTGCAGCGCGGAAAGGTTTCCTAAAAATGAAATGCAAGAAACTAAAGTGCATCAGCGGTAGTCGTGTATTGTATCAGGTATCAAAAATCTCGAGTAGGTACCAGCTTTACCTACCTAATAATAAGTTGACATTAGAAATAAGCATTCAGCTGTGTTGTCAAATGTTGTAAACAGTTACTAGGTATATAAGCTTCTTATGGAAACCTTAAATACGTAGGAATCATCATACGTAGGTACATGAATAGTTTCACACCCCACCGCATGCAGCCCGGCTTAACAAGCTTTTACCCATTTCAGGCCAATTAGACGCCCCGGCCTTCGCATTTGAAGTGCCTGTTTAAACGGCGATATCATTCTTGGCTAATTTGAACAATACTCATCTACAAACACGTATCACTTTTAAATAACCTAATAAAAACTAGTGTATATAAATAGATAATTACACACAAATCCTAGTTATTATCAAAGGTCTTCCATTCAAATTTTGTGGCTGTAAAGCTGTCTATTTTGTAGCTTGAAATTAAATAAATTAAGGGGGATAGAGCAAGATAATGCCTTTTAAGAAGTAATGATATCGCATTTCCACACATATCAAATATTTGAACATATCATAACTGCAAGGCGTAACAACCTAAAATTGTTTTAAACTTTGCCTTTTTTATTTTGTTCGTCATAATTCCCAAGTCAACGGAAAGTAAGGAAATTATTTGCTCTTTACTCAACTATGCGAACATTTATGGAAATAAATTATTTGAGCATTAATTACAAATCAAATTTATGCAAAAAAAAAGCATGACTAGGAAAAATAAATATAAATATTTTTTTTACAAATAGGTGTAGGTAAGTTTACTACCTACTTTATATCTTTGATGTAAGTAAACTGTCTTGTTAAAATTAATAAGGACGATTGGAATTTGCTTATGCGTTTTTTAGCTAGTTTATGGTTTTATTTAATTACTCGCAATAATTACACGTAGATATGGGTTGTAAAACAATTTAAGGCAGTTAGAACCTTGAACGTCCCAGTTTTATATTTTAATTGATAGCGTGAATTATATGCAGGTTGTGTGCAGGTTTGTCAAAGAAAATTCATAATTTTTATAATAGTAAGAGATCCCAGTGCCGCCAGATATAACTTACTTTCTGACGGACAAAATATATAGAATTGAGTAGTGTTAGTACGTACTTTAAACGTATGTTTAACTGATAACTTGTTCCGTTGTCCAATTTGTAGGTACCAGGCATGAAAGGAATGTATGCACGCACGGCTACAGATCATTGTACGGAAATCCTATACACGAGATCAGTTTATACTGGAAATGTATAGATTGATGTGTAGCCGTGTGTACATTACGTACTTTTCTTAAATTCTAAGAGCTGGTTTTTATATATGACATTCAGCTTAGGGAACTATTTTAATACTTTTTGCAAGCAGCCAGAGCAAACGTAGCAGCCAGTTTGGAGTATTAGCGCGAGGGCATTACTATAAATGCAAATGGGACGATAATTTAACAGGCCTAAAGATGATCCATATGAGATTTCGTTTCCAAAAATATTGTAATAGATAAAGGAATACAAAAAGGATTTTTCTGCCCCACGGTTTACACGCATCCCAAGAGATCTAATGTATTCTCTCAATAAAAAAATATCCTAGATGTTATGCCAGGTTATGATCAACCTGTGTGCCCAATTTCATCAAAATCGGTTTTGCTATTAAGATACAAGACGTAACAAATAAATAAATAAATAAACTCACATTGGTGCCGATTCTGTTGTAAATCGCACTAAACTAATTTTAGTTACATCTCATCTCTTTCTTACGAACATGATTGAAAAAGGATAGAACATATTTTAAGTTGTCAAATTAATCTTTGCCGTCTTATTTTGCGTGTATTTAGGCGTAACCGCGATAGATGGCGACTAAATTTATATTGAAAACAAGCATTGGACTAATTTGACAGGACTAAATTTCTTACATCCTTTTCTTATGTTCTTTGTTAGAACGAGACATAGTGACATTAAAATTAGTTTAGTTGTGAACAACAGAATCAGGGCCAATATGATCTAATTGTAAAAAATAATCAGGCAGGAACTTAGATCCTGTAACTACTATGAAAAAAAAGTTCAATTATCTTTCTTACGAACATGATTGAAAAAGGATAGAACATATTTTAAGTTGTCAAATTAATCTTTGCCGTCTTATTTTGCGTGTATTTAGGCATAACCGCGATAGATGGCGACTAAATTTATATTGAAAACAAGCATTGGACTAATTTGACAGGACTAAATTTCTTACATCCTTTTCTTATGTTCTTTGTTAGAACGAGACATAGTGACATTAAAATTAGTTTAGTTGTGAACAACAGAATCAGGGCCATTGTCATTGTTATATTATTTTTAGTAATAGTATTTTTTTCAACCATAGCATAAAATAAACGGTAGATAAAATTAAACAAAGCTTCATTATAACCTTGTTACGAGAAGACACATACAAGCCATAAAAGTCATTAGCGTTTAAATTGCCAACCGGCTGCACCAGCAGAGCTCTATTAATGCCGTTTAGACCATTCTGCAACAATTAACTGATCTATGGGCTAGTTTATTGTTGCTTGTGCGTTAATTCATATACGACTAAGTACAGTTAGCACCAGATTGATTGATCTGATCACTTTACCGAGATACTATTGAACGATTTATTCGCTAAATATTAATGAAGTTTAAGCTTACTTTTGAAAACCTGTTTATATCAATAACCTCAACATGATGTGATCAAAGCTTTAGCTGGTTCTCAAATAATGTAACTGCGTAAATTTCGCAACATTTTGTATTTCTGTTTCTGCTTCCGCTATATTTTTAAATAGGTTTCCGTTCCCGCCCTACGGTTCCTCCCGAGATTCTCTATTTTGCCCAATTAGGGGGTTCTGAGAAATCCTTCATACAATAAACAAATTGTCACAAGAAGTACTGTCAATTGGACGTCCAGATATAAATTATCAATGCCAGATTTTAATTAAAAAACATGATAAAAAGTCATAAGACGAAAACTAAAAAAAATTGCTATACATGGGGGTGATTCCGTGATTTGGATAGCTCTTAAAGTGCTCTACCTCTGGACTTCCGATTGACACTAAATATTGTAACACTCTGTATAAGAAACCTGTCTGCATTATTTCAACTTTCTAGAGCTATACATGGATCTGTCGATCAGTCAGTTTCTACTTTTATATAGAAGATAGATAGATAAAGTGAGTATTGCTTTCTTTCAACCAGAGCGGAAGAAATCTTCTAGACTGGCGTAATTCGAAGGATTATAAAGTTTTTAACAAAGAATCGTCACTTCCGCTTCTTTTATACTTCCGGTGTAACACTTCTATTACATAATTCTTACACTTTTATTTAAATGAACACATTTTTTTTTTACTGTTTATAGGCCTGTGTTTGACCGTAATCTCACCATGGTAAGTGATGATGCAGCCGAAGGTGGTAAGCACACAAAGCCTAGAAGGAACTGGTTCTCAAGTGCAGCTATCGGAACACACCGAAAGGTGCTTGGCGACAGATTTTCAACTTGAGGGTGGTAGCCAGCCAGGCGGGTACTACAAAGTACCCTACCACCGTGCTATGGTTTCTTCACGATGTTTTTCCTTCACCGAAAGCTCAAGCTCATTGTAGGAGTCGAACCCGGGATCTTCATCTCCGTATCCGACGTCACTACCACTGAGCTATCATCGCCTTAAATAATAAGCAATAAATAATAATCATAATAAACAGACGATCAGCAATAACAAGCATGCATTCCGCAATCGACATTTCCGGGTCAAAAATATTATTTAATCTCTTATATTATGTCCTTTTTAAATGTCTTCAAGAAACTACAAAGTTCATAATAATAGAAGTCAAACTACCGCTAAGTCACTCTTAAAATGACCGGTATTTTTGATCTAGTATCGGTGTTCGTAATAACCGATATTGACTATCAGTGCGTTGAAAAGGATAAACGACCTAGTCCCGTTGAACCAGAAGTCAGCAACATTACGTGGTAATAATATGAAAATAAAATACCTATAGCCAATACCGAATTATGTTCATCATTATTCATTAAACAACTATTTAGACTAGCTATCCCCCGCAGTTTCACTTGCGTTTGCAGAAAAAAAAGTAGCCTATAGTACTCAAGAGATAATATAGATATCTATTAGTGAAAGAATTTTCAAAATCGGATCAGTAGTTCCGGAGATTACCTCCTACATCCAAACATACAAACTTTACCTAGAACCTACTCTAGAATCCTACTAATATTAAAAGTGAACGAGTATAGGTACACTATGGGAATCAATGGGAGGCCTATGTACAGCAGTGGACATCATTGTACTGAATATGATGGTGATGGATGATATGTTAAAGATATATAGATACAATTGAAATAAATCCAATATGAAAATGTTTAACTTCTCTACAAAGATTTTATAAGATTGCTGTCATCAAGAAAGTCTGTTGTTCTGACCATCCATATCGCTTTAGTTGTTAAGTCTATTCCTGATTCGATATTTTTAGTTTCTAAATGAAACATAAAAGAAAATGTGCCTTATCAGTGCCTGATTTGAATTAATTAGTTGAAAGCCTGAATACAATACGAGCGCAATGCGTGTTCGTCAAAAACTGACAATTGGCAAAGTCGAATCCGTGTTCCACGTGTGCTCGGCTCGTGCTCGGTTCGCGTAGCGTGAACGCACTAATAGATTCAATAGGATCAGAAAACTACAAAATTAAAACTTTCTAGTATTTTAAATTCTATTTGTTTCGAATCGAGACTTTTGCTATTGTCAATCGGCTGATTTCAATAATTGACATAAAATATCCTTCGTGTCTCTGGGAATATGCTAAGATATTGTTTCCGGCGCACGATAATTGTAAAGGGCAGCTGAATAACTTTAAATATTATGTAAAACAGTGTGTTTCTCGTGTAATATGAAAATAGTTACAAATACATCTGCCACCCACGAAGTTATAAATGCCACCAAACCTTAGAGATATTTTATACAAGCGTGTTACTACCAATGTATATTATCGAATAAAGACCTCTAGAACGAAGAGCTAACTTAATTACCTACCATACATTAATGCATGCAATGTAAAATATCTCAACAATAATAATTCCAAACTGACACATAAGTGCCTACAAGGCTCCATGAAATAGGAATCTTTTGAGCAAGCACGTAAGACAAAGTCTGAAGCCTAAAAAAAATATAAGTAAGAAACAAACACTTAAACAACATAAATCATAAATCCTCAGTAATTTCCATAACGCATGCATCCATTATTTGGGTGAATGCCAATGTATTTTTAAATATAATCAATAAATTAAGTGCCGAAGTAAGACGACGCCGTGGTCGTGGTAAAACAAACTCGCCCTGAAGCCGTGGGCGTATCCGTGCGATGGTAAGGCACGCGCCCAACCGTCTAGAGCTCTAGATTATTTTGCTATACATTTATCTACACAGAAAAATAAAAATCCTCACTAAAGAAAATTATCTTCCTTAAAACCTTCGTAGTTTAATTAACAGTGGTTACCCGTAACAGCTCAGCCTCCTCGTCATGCATATGTATGATTTTTTTCATTACATATAAATATGAATGTCAAGCAGCGTTGCCAGACGTCCCGATTTTGGCGGGACGTCCCGATTTTTAGCCCAAAATTAAATGTCCCGCGCGGGACAGGCCCAGTCCCGCTTTTTGAGGATTACCTACTCGACGGTGAAATTGAAATCATCGTTGGACGTAAAAGTGGGTAATTGTAAAGACACCACTGCTCAGAAATGGTACCAGCTTTCCTGCGACAGTGGTGTCGCGCCAAAGTGCGCTAAATGTCACTGAGAAGTACAAAAATCAAAATTCTAGTTCTAGTCAACGCAATCAAAAGATACGGTCGTATATGCCGCATACTTTGACGCCCGCAAGGGAATCAAAACCTAAAGGGTACTTCCCGTTGACCTATAGAACCATGAAATTTGGCAAGAAGCAATTTCATGTAGCACAAGTAAAGGAAGGAATCCGTAAAGCGTTTTGTAGTTAGGTACATCATAAAAAAAAATTACGACATAATCGGAAGAAAACGGAAAAATCTTCGTGACTCTACTCCCGTGATGAACGAACTACAAGATTATCCGGAACCATCGGTACGCGAGTCCGACTCGCACTTGGCCGGTTTTTTTAGTATGTCCCGCTTTCGACGATAGAATCCCGCTTTTTTTACTCTAAATGGTTCAAAATCCCGCTTTGGCCGAAAAAAAATATGGCGACGCTGATGTCAAGTCACCTTATAAAAGCTGATAAAATATTTATCATGTAGTGAAATGTATGGATCACTCTTCATAACACCTTCACATAAAAATTTCTAGGCAATAAATCGTATAACGAGTAATTTTTCTTTAAAGTGTATTATTTAAATAAGTATATAATTAGAGACCTTCGAAATGACAGTTGAGATAACAATCATTTGCGCATAGGGCGTCCGAGTGAAACAGTTCATAGTCATTTAATTAATTAAAACCTCACATTTGCTGATATGCAGTATTAATCCAGTGTCAAGTGGAAGGAGCTAAGTGCAATCACTAATCAAGATGCAGGTGTCTCCCACCTGCGTTCTGACACTCATTTAGTTAAGTGCTTCTAGTTTGAACACCGTATCGGCCTTTGAAGTAAACAAAATTAGCGTTTCGGTGTTACCTCGGATATAACATTTGCGTTACACCTCTCATCGTTTACATTTACTAATATGTGTGTAATTATCTCGTTTACTTTGTTGCATTAATTTAATTAGTTTTAATACCATAAAAATAGGTAGTTACTTAGTCTATCTATTTATATGTTGATACCATGAATAGTTACGACTCAAGATAGGATACGTACCTACATAAGCATGTCTACTTTTTATACTTTTCGAAATTTTCATGATAATAATCATTCGTTATTAACATATTTTTTTACAATAAAACCTTAACAATTTACTGATTTTTTTAAGAAATTTCCACCACTTGAATACGCCAAGTAAAATAGAAATAGATGGAATATCATACTCATAATTCTAAATTAATTGAACCGACATGCGACGGGAACGGCGAACGCGCGACAGTGACGGTTGGAAAACAGAGGGCTTTAAAACTATTTTAAAATTAAGCCGTCGCCGTTTGTGAAAAGAGTAACGAAGACATACCATAGTCCATAATACATCAGTCGTGAGGCGTGAGCAAATCGAATTAAATCAGTCACTGGCTGAAAAGAATAGTTTCTTGGCACGAATGGACAACAATGCCTGTTATTAAAAAAAAAGTGGTGATAAAGAACATATAATTTGTTCAGTAATTAATGGGGCGTGTGTGTGACGGGGCGTGAGTAAAGCTTCTCATTTCGCATGTAGAAAGCCGTGTTTGCCGATATTACTGGTTCAGAAGTTACACTGATGCCGAAAAGATAACGCGATACTACACTGTAACGTTAATTGTGACTAATTGTGAACTAATTAAGTGCACTTAATACCACTTTCTGTAAATTATATTAACATTGGTTGAATCGGTGAATTTAAACGATTTGATCGTAATCATGATGTGGAAAGGGAAATAAAAACGGGTTATGTCGAATTGTAGGACGTCCAGTGGTCAACAATCTCATTCGGTGTGCAGCCGCAGGCTGTCATGTGAAGAGAATTGCATTTTCACTTGTCATATAGATGTCATTCGTATCTAGGCCCAGCGTTCCGTCTGCATGTTACCTCTAAGACAAGCAATATTTCGAATGGTGTTCTCGTACATTTGTGTGAGTCCATTTGAAATTGACTACTTAAATTTTTAGATGAGTATCGGAAAAGCGGCAGATAAAGTTATTTGTTAGTCGTCAACCAGTGTGATATAAACGCCTGCAGTAATATACACATATACGCATTGTTGGCGACATACAAATTGTAGACCTAACCTTTTTGGCTTTAAATATTTAAATTTATAGTGTGTTTTCCATGTCATTTTTTTTGTTTCCATTTTCTGTTACTTGTGAAAAATATACGCTAGTGAGCGGACGTGGTTTTATTTTTAGCTCGACCTCAACATTGTTCATCCTCAACACGCATACTTATTTATGAATAGTTTATATTCATAAATAAAATATGAAATTGTAAGAAATAAAAGCCATAACGTAGTGTTCATTATAAGCGGTAAGGTTACGCACAATCGTCAGGCAGACAGCATGCGGCATTAGTTACCCAGAGTGACGTTCCAATAGCACTCTCCGTTTGAGTAGCCGCGCCGCCTGCTGTCTGCAACCGGCCTTAGTCACAACGTGTGTGATTCGTACATGAATGAATGTGTACGTAGCTAATGAATGACAGATAAAAAACACACTTATTTTTAACAATCACAGACGGAACAAAAAATATTGACTGAGACGACTCGTTCATGTTGTTTACATTAGCAGTTTGTTTTCAGATTTGCATTTAACTACCCCACTGAATGCTTACGCACTTTTTTTTAAATTCAGCATAATACAAGAGAGCTCTATTCTAAGTTGTTCCTGACTCAAATCTGGAATAACTTTGCATTGCATGAATCACAAAAAGGCTTCGTACGTAAAAGATGCATGCATTGCCGGGGCAGTGCAGCGTCCTGATTTAATAGAATAGAGGCGCATAGACGCAGTGGGCCTACTCTCCTATATTTCTGTTTATTTCTTACGAGTGGTTTATAACTGTTATTTAGTTTACATCGGTTCTTTGATAATATAGGATGATTATCAAATTATTAACCAGGGGCTCTACCGCGTAACTTTGGTGGTAATCGTAACGAACACCATTAATAAATTTCATCCAATCAGGGCCCGCGAATGGTCATCGTCGCGTCGTACCGCGTGCGCTTCATTGGATGAAATAATTAATGGTGTTCGTTACGATTACCACCAAAGATACGCAATAGCCCGGCCGTACCGGTTAACAATTTTGATGATTTTAAAAACATTTATAGCATTATATTTACACTTAGCTTCCCGATTCTTGTGTTTTCAAAACTCCGTAACATAAACTGGATATATTTTGTCAGAAAGTCCTATAATCCTAATTCGTTTAATAATGACTATTAAACTATAGGTGTAATATTTTATGGATTTATTATTAACAAGTTCATGACGGTAATTTTATTTTATTTGACATAACTTTTATATTTTGAATGAATTATGTTACTCAGGCTAAATATGTGCATAAAATTGGGATGCTTGTAGAGGGAACTTGCGTGAGCCATTGATAATGATGGGCTAAAAAAAGGTTCAGGGCTTGCATGTATGTACAATAATATTTTTAACCGACTTCAAAAAAAGGAGTTTTTTTATGTTTTTTACCTCATAACTCCGTCATTTATTAACCGATTTGGAAAATTCTTTTTTTATTTGAAAGGGACACTTCCGTTTGGTCCCATTGTCATCAGATCAGGATTTGATTACTTCTTAGTATACTTTGAAGTCGGTTTAAGTTTTTTATAAAACAGTCCTAATATTGTTCATAAATAAATTGTCTTTGCTAAAAGTAATGCATACTACTGCTATAGTTTCTTGCTGCGTTTAGCTAAATTTTTTTAAGGTATTTTTCTTTGACTTACAGCAGAAATGTACTCGATTCGACACAAAACATCAAAGTATTCCCAATAGTAGGTAGTATGGGTAGGGGTCGCGCGTGCGGGCGCTCTCTGGTCGTTTTGCAGCGCGCATGCGTCGTGACCGTGCGCGCGCGCTCGTCACGCGCCGCGATCTGCGCGCACCGCACTATTTTATCGCATTAATTATTTGGAAAAGGTTTCCCTTAGAGCCAACATTCTCAGTCTAGAATCTGTCAGCTGTGGGAACTACTTCAACATTTCTCACATTTTGTAAATTGCGCTAAATCCTAACTGATATTATAAATGCGAAAGTAACTCTGTCTGTCTGTCTGTTACGCTTTCCCGCTTAAACCGCTGAACCGATCGCGATGAAATTTGGCATGCATATAGACTGTGGTATGGAGAAGGACATAGGCTACTTTTTATCCCGGGAACGCGAGTGAAACCGCGGGGGACAGCTAGTATTAAATAAAAAGTAAGTAGTTTTAATAGAGGTAGAGCGTAGCGTTTACTCGCACAAAGAGCAGCTCGACTGGGGAAGTACGTCCACCTTACAGAACACCGCAAACAAATAACATGAGGCCTTATTCATCATCATCATCCGCCTATAATGTCCCACTGCTGAGCACAGGCCTCCTTTCACAAATGAGGGTGAAATGGAATGGGCAATACTC
Source organism: Polyploca ridens (assembly GCA_951394255.1). Lineage (NCBI taxonomy): Eukaryota > Metazoa > Arthropoda > Insecta > Lepidoptera > Drepanidae > Polyploca > Polyploca ridens. Next base: position 8,191,615 of record OX596253.1, read on the forward strand.
CACCACGCATGCCCACTGTGGATCGGTGGAGGTAGGTTAGTGGTCAACCTACTGTTGGAATTTTACAAGCCACCTAGGAGGCATCCAACTAGCTTAACGACTATCACAATTAAATGATAACCGGGACCAACAGCTTTACGTGCCTTCCGAAGCACGGAAACGCTCTTGACGTACGGAAATGCTCGGAAAGGCCTTATTATCGGGGAGTTCCCTGTAATAATAATAAAGTAACTTAATTTGTAGAGCAGTAACACAACTTTGCTGTGAATTGATATGTAGGCGCAACAATATATCCTATTATAAATATGAAAGTGAGTTTGTTTGTTACGCCTTCACGTCTCAACTACTCAACGGATCATCTTAAAATTTGGCATGCAAACTGCAGATAACGTATGGTATGGACATAGGCTACTTTTTATTCCTGGAACGCGGGTGAAACCGCGGCGGACAGCTAATTTTGTATACAGTCATCCCTTTTTAAATATTTTATAAGTACCAATAATATCAGGAGGACTCAGCTTCATACGAAGATAATTGATTTTAGAGATAGAATCAGAACAAGAAACCTAAAAAACCCCTGAAAAGTTAACTATGACCATAGCTTAAAATGATTATTATTTTTGTTCACTATGTACCTATAGGCCTATGTTTGACCACAATCTCACCATGATCAGTGATGATGTGGCCGAAGGTGGTAAGCATACAAAGCCTAGAAGGAACTGGCTCTCAAGTGCAACTGTCGGAATACACCGATATGTGTATGGCGTCATGGTAGCCAGTCAGGTGGATACTACAAAATACCCTACCATAGTGCTATGGCTCACGATGTTTTCCTTCACCAAAAGTTCAAGCTCATAGAACTTGAACCCGGGAACTTCGCCTCGGCATTCGACACCACTGGGCTATCATCGCCATAAAACATAGAAACTCTTTGTTGAAAGCTCGGAAAAACTCTATTCATACTTTATCCCATGCACAAGTGATGTACCGGATAACAAATTCCGTGTTCCTATATGAAACAAGGGTAAAATGGTAGCTTAAAAACAAATAACTGTAAATTGCGTGCGTGTAATTCCCCTATTATTGATTATAACATCTGCTTAGGGCTTGTCTAGCTTTGACAAGGATAACGCTTTGTAAATTGTAATTTATTATTTTTAGAACGCATATTCAATCAACATTATTAACTACTTATTTGTAAAAATAAGTAACTGACAATATTTTGTCTTATAAATGGTCTAAATCGTCTCGCATATTAATTTCGAATGCGTTTTATGAACTTCAAAATGTATAAATAACAGTAACATAAGAACCTATATTGTTATACCTATATTGTAGAGTCGTAATCGTTTAAAGTTAAAGAAAAAATATAATTATAAATTACATTTAGTCATATTTTTTCCAAAATCTAATATTTATTTTATTAATTGTTATCTATAAAATCTCTTTGTTCATATAAAATTAAGTCATTTTCCGTGTCTGTCTGTCTGTCTGTATTACCGCTAACTCCTCCTAAACCACGCTTCGGATTTTGATGCGGTTTTCACCATCAATTTGAATTAGATCATGCATGTTATATATACAGCACATATAAAAAATATTAATGTTACTTAAATACATAGATTTTTTGCGCTTTCATTGCTAAAGCTGACTAAACTTTACGAGATATACTACGGAATTGCATATCATAACAATATCTACAAAAAAGTCTGTGATAGTATATCCCTCTATCCTACGGATAACGCACAGTTACCATTTTAATGCGATTGAGGGTTATACTTTCGAAGTTATTTTGACCCATATAATATTAATCCTTATCTAATCTTATCTAATGAAATAAGTTAATTACGACGGGCATTTAATGTAGATAAAACTTGCTCTTTACAGTAAATCATTATCATTAATATTTTAAAATTAATCACAGATTTAAAATTAGCAAGAAACAGTATTCGCGATACTGTGACCGGGCGGCGAGCGCGGGCGCGCAAATCGCTCCACTGACACCACCACGGAATAGATAAATAAGGTCTGTTCTGTGGACACCACATTACGACATTGCACCCGTGCGAACGCCGGGGCGGGTTACTAGTCCGAAATAAAATAAAGTAAAATCGTACTTCACGTGAATATTTTCCACCAGTATGAAACATTCTTAATTCATGATTACTAGAGGGGTATGCAAAAACTAACAAGTGTATAGTAAAACGGCCGCAAAGTGGAAGCTTACACATAATGCAAATTGCTCAGAGCATTGCACGGTTAACATGTCTATTAGGTATTTATTTATTTATGGTACGATATGTGGCATTATCAAACAATATCGAAGGAAGTTTCAAGTCTTGTTATCTTCAAAGTAGCATAAACGGCTGAAAGGATTTTAATATTTGACACACAGAATATGTTCCGGAATAATGCGTAATATTCTACTTTTTGACCCGAACACAAATAGGTAGAACACAAATAGCAAGTTTTACTGTTAGCTATTTGTTTTACAAAAGATAGTTATTGATTGGCTAAGTGATGTAGATCACTGCATCAGAAGATCTTTTCGGCTGTAATAAAAATGAACAAACACTCTCACACACACAAACATACCCACACACAAATATGCACCATCACACACAATCATACACAACACACACACTTTTTTTTTATTATTTTATTTTATTTTATTAACTTATAAGCACTATTTTTTTTAGTACACTCAATTAATTGTTCATACACATTTATTTTATTAGTTTTAAGGGGAATACACTGTCGCCTGTAACACAGTTATTATATAACTAGCACAGGCGACAGCTGGCTTCATGTATATTGTAACATCGTTTTTTGAGAACAATACAATTATTATTATTCCATTTATTCATATTATTACACCATATTAAATACATTTTTAAATAAATAAATATTATCATTACAAAAAGAAAAATATAAAAAAATAGTTTTATTTTTATATTTATTTGTTTATTTGTAATCTTAAAATAACTTTTTAATAACATTAATATAAAAAAATTAAAATATTGTAACAAAATTGTATTTTTATAAAATGAGCCAAAAATTTTATAAAAAAACCTAATTCTAGTGTGTTGCCGGCAGCGGAGTAAGTTCCAAGCCACCGGTGTTTAGGGCCGCAGCATCTTATTATTATTATTATTACTGCAATTAAGAGCACGAACAAAATATTGAAAAATAGTTCTAAACTTTCTTCTTTAGCCAAAGAAATTGTTACCAATCAAACAAAGATATTTTTACAACGTAATCACACACTCGAAACTCGTTGAAGACAGGTAACATACATATAATACACATAATAGTTGTACATATAATATGTATACCACACTAAGGGTGGTTTGGTTGATGTTCAGATATGGGTGGAAAAATAGAACGCGGTTGAGGCGACAGTAAATAAAACGTTATTATATCACGGAGGAGTACCGGCCGCGATAGGTACTACATATTTTAGTTTTATACTCCATTGACAATAAAATTAACGACCACCTTGATGTCTTAAAAGTTAATATTTCCTTACCTTACGTCTAATGCCCGGTTTCAATAAACAAAAACGAATCGTTTTGCTTACCAATGGTAGGTTTTTTTATTGCCAAACTGGGCATATAGATCATTTCGTAAGCTAATTTTACCTGTGATAGCTACTTCCATATGGGAGGCGTCTGCTATGCAAAGCTTTGAGGTCTTTGCTTCATTATTAGTAAAGATATAAGAGTCTTAATTTTAATAAATCTTAACCGATACCGGTCCGTAAATTATTGAAACCGGGCCTAAGTCTGTAAAGGATTCTATCGATCAATATAAAAATAGAAACTCAACATTTTATTACAAAGTCATGCATTCTTAGTAGGTTTCACTTGAAATAAATGAAATGTTGTAAAATCAAATCTTTACATTGTAACCTATGAATTACTAAAATAAAACCAAAGATCACAGAGACAAAGAGCATACTTTATCTACATTAAATGTCCGTCGTATCTAACTTATTTAATTAGATAAGGATTAATATTATATGGGTAAAAATAACTTCAAAAGTATAACCCACAAAAAGTCTCTATCGCATAAAAATGGTTACTGTGGGTTATCCATAGGATATAGACATTTACCATCGCGGACTTTTAAGTAGGATACACAATTCCGTAGTACATCATTTTGATATTTCTCGTATAGTTTAGTCAGTGTTAGCAAAGAAAGCACAAACAATTCTATGTGTTTACGAAATATTATATGACCTATCTGAGAAAATTATCTAACTCATAGTGAAAACCGTATCAAAATCCGTTGCGTGGTTTATAAGGAGTTCGCGGACAAACAGACAGACAGACGCGGAAAACGACTTCATTTTATACTATGTAGTGAAGTGATGATATCGTAGTGTTTTTTGTAGGTTTTAATTGTTTTTTTTTACATGAACATAATAGGTAATATACAACTTATTTCATTCTATGTTAAAAACTACTACCAATATGTATAGAGGTATAGCATTTAATTGCTTGCCGAATGAAGCGATGTTAAATTGTAATCACGTCGTAATAAGAATGATAATAAGTAACAAATTAACTGCAGGAGGTACACGACCTGTTTGACTATTCAAAAATAAAATTGAGTTTGTACTTTGTATACCTAAGTGGAGCTCTAACCAAAAAATGGGGAGTCACGTGCATGCTCTTTTGATGCGACGTCTAGTAGATCTTGTTTTAATAAAAAAAATACCTGCGGCATAAGTGGGAGACGTCTCGTATGCCGAAAAGGAGCAGCGTTGCGAAGCGCGTCATATAGATGGCATGGCGTGCAGCAGAGCCTTATCAAGTCTGGCAAGAAGTGAGACGGTCGCCACTTCTTGTTATCTGCCGTCAGCTTCGAGCCAGGAGCATTGCGGAAATTATTTGCCTGAAATACTTTTTTTAACAAACTTGTACATTTTCCAACAATCGAATCGTTGGTAAAAAAGGAAACATGGTTAAGATATAGGTAGGTATGGTTAAGGAGCCTATAGGTACAATAATAATATCCTGGAACATCTTTTTGTCTCTTTCCGATAAAAAATTATATGATTTATATCATCAAATACCTACAAAACTTCATTTAGCTTCGGTCAGCAACATAAGTACATACCTAAATATTCATAACGCCTCTACACTAAAACTATTCACGATGTACTTACTAGTTTATTAACGTAGACAAAAACTTATGTTGCTGACTGTACATATAAATGCATAACTTTAAATACACGACGAAATTGTAAATAATACATTTGCTACGACAATAATTTACCTATATTCAACAAAAGTATGATTAGTGTCTAAAGTATTCACAAAGGAAACTGCACTGTAGAGGGAAAAGTGCTCGCAGTTTATAGTTACTGTCTAGTATTTGCTATCTATAACCCATCTACGGATCATTTCACCCGACCATAACCGGTATTCGTTCTTCAGCTCATTTTAAAATATCCTTATGCAAAACCCCGAAGCCATCCGTCATCCAAATGCTTCCACCAAGTCGCAACGGCAATCATAAACTTGGGACACACGAGTAGTTTTATGAAGCACCCCGAGCATCATTTCTACTTCCTTTCTTTGAAAATATTTTATATTATTCGTGACTGCTAAAATATGGACTCTTTGTGATCTGACGTCCATCAATAATATAAATATTTGACTTCACGTGAGCACATTCAACTGGTCTACTTTTGTCTGTAACCATTAGAATGTAAATTCTAAAGCAGCATTTAGAATCTCATCCTCTCCTCATCAAAACTCTTCGTCATCTTTGTATTCCTGTTTATTCGATTACATTTAAAATTATAATCTTATTTAGACGGAAATACCTCCTCCATGAATTGTCATAAACGTCTTGATCAGCTTCCGTCCTCCGTATTATAATGCTTTTCCTCTCACCTCTTTTCAGTAAACGGTCTTTGAACATGGTGGCCTACCTTTTACGTGACTCTGTAATGCAAATTAATAGTTAGATATGCGGGAGAATGTGATACTCCGTATCTTGAAAGCATCTAGGTACCTACTTTTGGTTGGAGTTCCCAGGCATAAATCCATCGATATCGAACGCCATCTAGTGATAGAAACTGCAACCAATGGCAATACGTGCTTTCAAAGCATTGAAAAAGGGATTTTTTTGGTGAAACTTTTTTAACATTAGGTTATAAAAGTAATGGGACTTGGGACTTATACAGGGGGGTGTACCAAAAAGTAGTGTCAATTGGATGTCCAGAGGCAGAGTACCTGTGAAGTTTCGATTGATTCTTGGGAAACTCTGTATATCATCGTTGTAAAATAGTGGGTGTTCTGTACACTGAACTGATATCTGTGTGAACTCTTCTTCTTTGTAGGATTATGGGCGAACGAGGCCCTAAACATGTTAATGCATTTACATCCTTTATCCAAAAACCTTCCCATCTTTAAAGTTGGATAAATTACTGCAATTTTACCATTACTTTCTATATATATAAAATTCAAAGTCCTGACTGACTGACTGACTGATATGTCAACGCACAGTCTAAACCGCTGGTCCTAGGGACATGAAATTTAGAGGGTATATTCTTTGTGAAGAGTAGGTATCCACTAAGAAAGGGTTTTTCGAAATTCCACCCCTAAGGGGTTAAAATAGGAGATGAAAGTTTGTATGAAAGTCCATCAATTTCGAAGTTAGGATCTTCAAATTTTGTGGTTAGGCTGAAGATTGAAAATAAATGTACACGTGTCTAAGCGTTTTTAATAATTCCACCCTCGAAGCGGGATGAAGTTGTTTTGTTTTCTTTTATTGTTGTAGAAAAATATGTCATTTGTTTCCTGTAGGCCACGCGGGCGAAGCCGCGAGCAGAAGCTAGTTACGTATAATATTGATCTACATTATACACTCAGACTACAGCCATAAGCAGACACCTTTTTATACAGATCTCTTCGTTTTTTCTCTGTGCCATCAGCTTTTTACATTAATTTGTATTTATTAAAGACTTTCGAAGTATTAAAGAGATTCAAACACAAATAATAATTTATTAGCTAAGTATTTGCATGTAGAGAAAGTAAATGACTTTGTAAAGATCGTTTCGCAACATTCTATTGTAAAGAAGTGATTTCTGTAGCATTGTGTACAAAAAAATATATAAATACGTCGGTATTATTACTATCGGAGACGTCACGGCTGATTTGTCAGGTAAATGTAGGCCAACAATAACTGTCACTTGATTTTCCTCATTCATAGACCTTTACAAATTATATGGCGGGCCGGTAGGTGCAGAGGTTACCTTGACTGCTCGCCACAGGTGGGTTCTATTCCCATCAAAGACAATTTGTGTGCATACACATATCTGTTTTTTATGTGTCTTGGTGTAAATAGATATTTATATTTGCTATTATTATATTATGTAGTATACCAGTTATCGGGTTTTCATGTACAAGCTCTACTTAGTTTGGGATCAGTTGACCATATTTGTGCGAATAATACCCCAGGATACGTATTATTAAATTAAAAATATCTTAGCAATTGTCCAATTATCAAAACATACTAACTATTCTATCTATTCATAATAATTACTAGTTTGGAAATAAAAAAATGGGAATAAAGTACTACTTTGGAAATAAACAAAATATTGTACGCTAAAAATCTCTACACAATTTATCGTAGTTAATTGAGGAATGAATAGTCTACGGCGTAGCTGCGTAGCGCGTAGGTCTACGGCCGCCCGTTGAACTCGCCCGCGCCGAATTCACATGCACCCGTTTGAACTTACAAGTACCTCCACCTTTCCCAGGTCAAAGAGCAATGTACCGAGGCCCTATTGCATTGCCCTTATATCTGTAAAGTTTGAACTTGTTTAGGTGTCAACACAAAATATCCCGAACAATAAATTGGAATATTACCTTAAATATGCCAAGCAGACTGGAAGCTCGTCTGGGTGCTTGCCCTATTCACTTGTCTGGGATCTAGCTACCGCATCCGCAAACGTACTCTATATTATATCCATGATTATATTCTAGAAAAAGCCACATCCACGTGGGAGGTTTAAACCTTGATGGTTTAAGAGGAAACACTGGTGGTGTTTTTTCCATACAAACGTAATCCTCAGTTTCCTCTCTGGATAATGACACTAGTGCAATGATTATTTTACTATGCAATCTGTAGGTGCCACTATATGTCTCTCGGTTTCGTTTTTCTCCATAAATTAATTATTATAAAAACTAAAAATCTTCTAATATCACAAAAACTCATCATTTTTAACTGCCCTTATCAGACGTCCAGAAAACAAATATGACGAATATAAATAATAAAAGGAAAACCGACCGACATAGCCAAAGCCCTTTTTATTACAATTCTTGAAAAATAATTAAAATCGATTCAGTATTGGAGGAGGAAACTGGGGATTACGAAATAGCGATTTCGTCAATTTTAAATAGGTATAATCGATCCAAGCTGCAGTTGTCTCTATCGCCTGTATTCGGGCAGGGTTGAGGGAGGAGAGGCTTGGACAAATACATATACAGTCAAAGAAGTGTCGCGTAGTAGTCGATAATATATTATCGATACCTGCTCTAGTGTTGTTCATCGATATCGATATAGTATTACGTCTTTGGTAACCTACATGTAAGGTATAGTGTGCCCTAACCAAGATTGTTCTTTTTTATACTTTTGAGTGATGAAGGATTAAAGAACAAGAAATGTGATCGTTCAAAGGTTATCATAATATCTAATATTTAGTAACCTTTTTCAAAATAACAGGACAAAATATCTATTTTTAATTGACTTAAAAAAAGGAGATTATCAATTCGACACGTATGTATGTATTATTGGACTGCCAAACAATATTATATATTCAAATGATAATCTATTAGGACTTCCAAACAAATATACAACATTTTATAGGTGTATGTATGGTTGTAAGTATGTATATTTATCCACGCATTTCTCGGAAACTATTAATCGGATTGTGACTATACTTTTTAGTTTCGTACCCGAAGGGTGCCAAACAAGACTCCGCTGTCCGTCCGTGCGTCTGTCTGTCAGTGGGCTGTATCTCATGAACGGTAATAGGTAGACAGCTGAAATTTTCAGAGAATATGTATTTCTATGACCGCTATAACAAAAAATAATAAAAATGAAAATTTAAAGGGGCCGCTCATACAAGAAACTTCTTTTTTTGCCATAGCAACGATAAGTTATTTAATATTGTACGGATCCCTCTGTGTGTGAGTCTGACTCTCACTTGGCTGGTATATTTATTTAAATTCGACTTGTAATTTTTTTTTCTTACATTTACGAGGGTTTGACCAAAGTTTTCAGATATTTTCCCTTTGACACAACCAACTCCCATAGCTCGTATCAATAAGCCAGCCCGACACACTTATTATTCCATATCTTAAAAACTATTGAACTGATTTTTATGAAACTTCCTCACAAAATTTCAGGCTTCCAAACTAATATACAAAATTTCATAGGTGTATGTTTGTCCACGCATTTCTCTGAAACTATTAATCGGATTGTGACATTTTTTTTATCGGTTTACATTTACTTCAACTCAGTGAGAGTTTTATTAAAATCGGTTCACTTGTTTTCAAGATATGGAATAAGAATACGTGCGGCGGCTTGGCTTGAGCTTGGTCAAATTCTAAATAATACGAAATAAAAAAGTTGGTAATTGAAATAAAAAAGTAATTTAAAAAACTAAATCGACTTCAAAATACACAAAAAAAAAGTTTTTTTTTTATCGACTTCCAAATACACTAAAAAGAATGAAATAACTCTAATCTAACGCTGATTTGAAGTCAGCGAAAGAGCACGACGTATTCCAGTAAAAATATTTCGCTGACTTTAAGACAGTGTCAGATTAGAGTTATTTTTTATATTTTGTGAAGAAGTTTCATCAAAATCGGTTCAGTTTTTTTCAAGATATGGAGTAATACGCGTGAAGGCCTGGCTTGATACGAGCTACGTTTTATTATGATTCTACAATATTATTTCAAGGGCTTGTTTTATACGTATAAATAAGCTCTTTCACTAGTAAAAAAACTACTTCATAATACACAAAAAAATATGAAATAACTGTAAACTGAAAATATCTTAAAGTCACGAAAGAGCACGTCGTATATATTCAATTAAAAATATTATAGCTGACATCAATACAGTGTCAGATTAGAGTTATTTTTTACTTTCGCACTGTTCCCTAAGTTGAAGTAAATATAAGGCATTAAAAAAAGAATGTTCACAATTCGATAAATAGTTTCGAAGAAATGCGTGGACTGTGGACAAATATAAATCTATAAAATGTTGTATAGGTATTTGTTTGGAAGCCCTAATAGATTATCATTATGTGAATATAATGCAGTTCCAATAATATTACATACATAAATGTCGAATATATAATCTATTTTAATATCGACTCAAAATACAAATAAAATAACGTATGGTTAGGTATTTGTTCTAATTTCAAAATCCCTAATGTCACTTGGAACAACAGAACTGCAAGCGCTGAAAGGTATATCAACTTGCCAGTCGCCGGCCGAATCACAGAAATATAATATTACATGTAAAGTAAAATCGAGGGGCGGGCGGTCGGTGGGAGCGGTGCGAGCTACAGCACGCACACTTGCACCATGCACAGTCTGTTCACTCACACATTGATTTCCGGGCCACAGCGCGACAGCAATAGATTTGTTAAATACCTATCTTTCAAATTTCTTGCAGCCATCCTTTCATCTTAAGAGCCTAGTCCTCGAGCGTGGTAATTTCTCATAGAGCTCACACATCGACACATTCTGCCTACACAGATGCGTCTCACAGTTATATTACACATTGCTTTGAGACAGACAACTATGATTTACGGCGCAATGGAATAATCTAATAATATATATAAAATGCTTTTGTGGGTACGTAAATACGCAGTTTTCTCTATCACCACCAACACCAATCAACTTCCCGTTGGGGTGGTAAATACCCCTTAGTCTCCAGGTGGTAGTAAGGGAGTTTGGTCGCGGTGGGTGGAAGGGGGTGGTTGTGGGTGGCGAAAATGTTAAAACATATATTGCTGTCCTTTTCTAACGCATGAGGACTTCTGAAAAGATCTAAAAATTTCTGGAATGGAAAGTTCCAATATGTGTAAAACGGTTATAATCGATCTGGAGTGTTCTAGAAAGTTCAACAAATATCTGGAATGATCTAGAAAATTCTAGAGTGAATGCAAACTATTATAATCGATATAGCATGTTTTGAGTTCTACAAATTTCTGGCTTCATCTAGAAAGTTCCAAAATGTCCAAAACTGTTATTATCGAGTTAGAATGTACGAGCACGTTCTAGAAATTTTCCGAATGATCTGGAAAGTTCCAAAATGAGTGCAATTTATCATGATCGATTTAGAATGTTTGAGAAATTTCTAGAATGATCTGGAAAAGTCCAAAATGAGTGCAATTTATTAGAAGCGATTTAAAATGTTCGAGAAATTTCTAGAATGATCTAGAATGATCTAGAAAATTCCAAAATGTGTAAAACGGTTATAATTGATCTGGAATGTTCTAGAAAGTTCCAAATTGAGTGCAGTTTATTATGATCGATCTAGAATGATTGAGAAAGTTCTAGAAATTTTCCGAGTGATCTGGAAAGTTCCAAAATGAGTGCAATTTATTAAAAACGATTTAAAATGTTCGAGAAAGTTCTAAATATTTCTAGAATGATCTATAAAATTCTAAAATGAGTTCAATTTATTATAAGCGATTTAAAAAGTTCTAAATTTTTTTGGATTGGTCTGGAAAGTTCCAAAATGTGTACGAGTGTTATTATTGATCTAAAAAACCAAATCGAAGTGATGTACATCTAAATATTCTAGAGTGATCTGGGACTGGAAATTTCGGTATATAAATCGAAATTCAGTGACTTTTCGTCAGTTCAATAGTGATTGCAGTCGAGTAAAAAAAAGAACACAACTATTTGAATGTTCTGGAAAGTCTCTCAATATCGAAAATATAAATCTATAATATGTTAAAAAATGTATCCTTATATATTTTTTATACCATTAAACAAGCGATGTATTGTAACCCGAGCAACGCCGGGTTTCGCTGCTAGTTATTTATACAGTGCGAGTTCGCGCCTGTAAGATTAGTAAGCATGTTATAGAAACAGCGCAATGTATTAGCTATTCACTCGCCGCCCCGCAGTTTGCGAGTAGCCGTGGTAAAAGAGATGGCAATATTGGCAATAGAAAAGGTTGGAGCCACAGTGTTCGCGTGATTCGTGCTAATTAGGTAAGCAGTACCGGATCATTTTTCTTTATTGAGAATATTGATTAACTGTGTTATTTTTATATCAATCTTAACAACTACTTTACCTTTACTTACTTAAATCCATATAGGTATATACAAAGAGAAAATGGCGTAATGACTGATCCACACACAGCTAGATCGTAAGATCCAGAATCTTGAAATTTTTGCCACAGATTATTCTTATAACTTACTAGCGACCCGCCTCGGCTTCACACGCGTACAATGTAGTTAACTAGGTACTATGCTGTGTGGTGGGTGACATTGCACGCGCGCCGCCCCGCCCGCCGCACGAGCACAGTATGGCGAATACTATTTTTGGTACCTAATTACCCGACTGACCCGGAAGGAGGGTTATGTTTTTCGAGTGTATGTATGTATGTATGTCTATTTCTTTGTGCCGCTCTGCAGCCTAAACGGCTTGATGGATTTAAGCATATGAGGTGTCGTTAGATTCGTCTTGACTGGGGGAGTGTCATAGGGTATATTATTTTTATATGGCGCCTAAGAATAAAAAAATAGGGGGGGGGGGGTATTAAAAATAAAAGTTTCGTTATTATAACAATATGGGTATCAAATGAAAGCTTGTAAATAGACTATTCCATATATTTTTTACGTGTCTTTTACTTTTTGGTTTTTTCTATTGAAATAAAAAGTCATGGTAGTAAATCAAATCAAAATCATCAATACCGGTTTGGAAAGTTGCATTTGCTGAGAAATGCCGGTAATAAACTCAGCAATTACTATTTTTAACATTTTAGATTTATTACTTTATTTCTATTTATCTATTTATTAGATTTAGGTGCTAAAAAAATATAAAAAAAATACTTTATTTTTTTTTAATAATAAAAATAAAAAAAATATAATTTTGAAAATCATGTAATAAGCTAAAGTGTAGACATAATACTCAACGGGAGTACGAGGGAGTAAAGGGGTGGGCCGATGGCGGCTTGCGCCTAGCTCTAGACTGTGCACGTGCCTAGTAACCATACTTTGCGGTAATTTTATTTCAAATTGAATAAGGTATTTCTCAACATATTTACAGTATTTAATGGAATTAAGTCCATTTTTGGGGAATATATATTTTGTACTACCGCTCCTGGGTCGCTTGTCGCCGACCAAAACAACACCCTGTATAAATGAATTAATGTTCGTTAGTCAAAATTACTGGTCCTAGATACTGGTCCGATTGCTCTCAAAATCGATATTTGAGAGTCACCGGGGTCACAAAACAAGAATCTATTCTCAAAATTTTGATAAAGTGTCCTCAAAGATTCTTGTTTTGTGAATCCGAGGACTCTCAAATATCGATTTTGAGAGCAATCGGACCAGTCTCTAAAAAGTTCAACATGGCGGACACTTTTTCAAAATTTTGAGAAAAGATTCTTGTTTTGTGACCCCGAGGACTCTCAAATATCGATTTTGAGAGCAATCGAACCAGTATCTAAACGTTCAAAATGGCGGACACTTTTTCTAAATTTTGAGAATAGATTCTTGTTTTGTGACCCCGAGGACTCTCAAATATCGATTTTGAGAGCAATCGGATCAGTATCTAAAAGTTCAAAATGGCGGACACTTTATCAAAATTTCGAGAATAGATTCTTGTTTTGTGACCCCGAGGACTCTCAAATATCGATTTTGAGAGCAATCGAACCAGTATCTAAAAAGTTCAACATGGCGGACACTTTATCAATATTTTGAGAATAGATTCTTGTTTTGTGACCCCGATGACTCTCAAATATCGATTTTGAGAGCAATCGGACCAGTATCTAAAAAGTTAAACATGGCGGATACTTTATCAAAATGTTGAGAATAGATTCTTGTTTTGTGACCCCGAGGACTCTCAAATATCGATTTTGAGAGAAATCGAACCAGTATCTAAAAAGTTCAAAATGGCGGACACTTTATCAAAATTTTGAGAATAGATTGTTGTTTTGTGACCCCGAGGACTCTCAAATATCGATTTTGAGAGCAATCGGACCAGTATCTAAAAAGTTCAAAATGGCGGACTCTTTATCAAAATTTTGAGAATAGATTCTTGTTTTGTGACCCCGAGGACTCTCAAATATCGATTTTGAGAGCAATCGAACCAGTATCTAAAAAGTTCAAAATGGCGGACACTTTATCAAAATTTTGAGAATAGATTCTTGTTTTGTGACCCCGATGACTCTCAAATATCGATTTTGAGAGCAATCGGACCAGTATCTAAAAAGTTCAACATGGCGGACACTTTTTCAAAATTCTGAGAAAAGATTCTTGTTTTGTGACCCCAAGGTCTCTCAAATATCGATTTTGAGAGCAATCGGACCAGTATCTAAAAAGTTCAACATGGCGGACACGTTTTCAAAATTTTGAGAAGAGTTTCTTGTTTTGTGACGCCAAGGTTTCTCAAATACCTTTTAGAATTTTATTATGTATCATCATATATTTCCGGTCGGGCTTTAATAATAATAATTAATAAGAAATGTAAAAACATTGAATAAGTTAGTACAAATACCTAAATTAAATAAAATCTCGTACCTTGATAAATCAATAAATGTATTTTCTTTCTTTATTTTACCTCAGCAGTCACGACCTACCTTTATGTCAATGACACAAGACGGTGGCGACCTTCAGCGAGCATCAAAGCGACGTGCTCCCACTTTGGACTCGAGGAGGACACTGGATGATTTTTATGCGCGCATTCGAATTTATACAAATTCAAAATATGACAACCGCTCCATAGTAATTACTATGGAAAATGGCGCACGGTTTTCATGCAAAAGCAAAGAATATTTTAATATTTTATGGATTGATATTGTAAAAAACTGAAAAGGTAGCGTTGGGGTTCAACCCTTTTGTGTTTTTATTTAACCACTAAGATTTTAGTCAATTCATTCGAAATACTATAAATGTTGCAAACAGCAAAGGTATATTTTGTGGTTTTGAGAGATTTTATCGAGTTTTTTTGTTGGAAATGAAGGATTATTTCACAAATATAACGTGATAACATTGTAGGTATACCTTTTAAGACTGTAAAATGATTTTTAAATGTTTTTAAACGTGCGATATCGAAGATTTTTCTTACAAACCGTAACAGTCGTTTTGGCAGTTTTCAAGGACTACACTCTTAAGTCTTGGCTCTTTTTGTTACGTGACTATAGATAATTATGAATATATTACAAACCTGGG
The DNA here is from genome assembly GCA_951394255.1 of Polyploca ridens. Classification (NCBI taxonomy): domain Eukaryota; kingdom Metazoa; phylum Arthropoda; class Insecta; order Lepidoptera; family Drepanidae; genus Polyploca; species Polyploca ridens. The sequence goes on from OX596253.1 coordinate 8,207,057, forward strand.
TTGAACCAGATTTAGTTTAAACCGTCTCATCTAATAAGGCGGTAAGTTTTTTTTTTATTTAATGTCACCTTAATTCAAACCTTCATTTAGTTTTAAGCTTATGTAGCCTTATTTTGTAGCTATTAATTTTTGACAACGTTTTCTTTTACGTATAATTCCTACATACTTTGGCTCAAAGGTAAATAATTAATTTAGACCTAAAATCCGTAGATTTACCAAAAAAATACTGACAGTCATTACAAGTAGGCGGCTAGGCGCCCTTGTTTGTAAATCAGTAGGCCTGGCAGCGCTGGACCGAAATAGCGGCAGGAGCACGAAAACGCGCGGCCGCGCTGGTTATATTTCATTATAGAATGCCCATACTATTTTTCGACAATTTGCTCAGGACGCACGCCCTGCCCCCTTACCATCAACTCATATTGATTCAACTCAGACTGAACTGAATCGTTAAGTGTCAAAAGAAGTCAAAAAGTTACGATTGCCAGAAAAACAATTCAGTTTAGGTACAAAAGTAGGTGATGATAATGCTACCTCTACTTACCTACTACTATAGTAGCAAACGGCCCGCCTGATGGTAAGCGGTTAACATCTTATTAGACCTAATAGCATTAAATAGTATGTAACTACTTATCGCTTTTGCACTGACTAATCTTAGCTGTCATCGTAAACAGAGGTTCTCGAAGCCAGACATAAATAACCCAATCAAAATTTCGAGCATGCAATAGAAGACTGCAACTAGCACGTTACCAAAAAAGTCAGTACCTCTTCCAAAAGCATCGATTGTGAGTGTGCTCTAATCGTTCATTTTTATCGAGTCGGGCCTCGGGCGTGATAGATTATCCTTTAGCTTCCTTTTTCCTTTTAGAGAGCGTCGACCGTCGGCTAGAGGGGGCTCGGGGGAGTCGGGGTGGCGGGAGCAGCACGAACCGCTGCACTGAACCGCCAACGTCATTGCCCTGTCAACTGAACAATACTAAGCAGACGACGATGTTACGTATAGGTACCTACCACCCAATACGGAATAGGTGCTAAAATAAACTGAGGTCACTGAACTCTTTCGGCGCAAAATATTTTCAGGCTTTAAAAAAATCTCTCTACGATAATTGCAATTGATTAATATAGGCTCTTGATATAGGCTTCTGAAAACGACTGTGTTTGTGACATGTACAAATGTACGAGGTACCTACAATGTTGACATTACAAGCGACCCTTCGATATAATAGCGTGTGGCAGCTCTGACAGCGGGGACGAATTTAAATAGTTTGTTATCTTTAAAGATAGGGCATACATATCTGTATAGATAATTAACTATTTATTATTAAATAATTACAAAAAACATAAAAAATATGATACTCTAACTAAAGTAGACTCATAAAACATCAAATTAAAAATCGTTAATAAGAAACAAACCAACAAATGTAGGTACCTACAATTACATTGTGATAAGTAATTAATTAGTGCTTCATGTTAATATGGTAAACAAGTAACAGCTGCGAAGTGCATTGAGGCGAGGCAACTACCTACTCATAATAATGTCTAGACTGGGTTCCATGCGTCACCCTCCTGTTCTCACGCAACGTGCTTTGAAAATAACCGCACTTCAACAGTTTTTATGCACCTTCAGGTGAAAAAAAGTAAATAAGTATTAGCATACTCATGTGTTCGGCATGACTTGAAATATGGGCTAACTCGATAGAACGTCGATTTTAATAAAACTATTTGCATTTTGTATAGTTTTCAGTTTTTAGTTATACTTATTCCACCATGCATTATAGATTATTTTTCTAATTAAGATATAAATCAAGCGTGTAATTCTAGCCAGCTGAGTTATATACGATAACTTTTTCAATATGAGGTATGCAAATATTATCCTCATATGGGGCTCATGGAGTAGATTTTTGATTAAGTCATTATTTTATATTATTACCATTCAAATAGGTACTTATTCCTGTCTAGAAACTAGATTTTCCATATTAAGACCATACCCTGAAAAATAAATTCCCACGTTCGCTCCGCCTACACACCCCGCCACCCCTCATGTATAAGACGCGCTGCTGTCTGTATCGCGATAGCACGACCTAGTGTCCGATAGAAATTTGCGCGATTGATGACGCGCGAGTAAGAAAATAACACAAAAAGAATGGAGTAATTTTTAAAATAAATATTTTTCCATCGTCACGCTCATTATCCCCGAAGAAGTAGCCTCAAGAGCCGCTTTTTAATATTCATTTACTACAAAAACTCTACTAAAAAGAGTAAAAATAATAAAACTATAGGGGAGAGAGGGTCAGTGTGGATATTTTTTTTTAAACTGATATCATCGCTCTAGTTTCGCTTCAAAAAGGTTAGTTTTATTCTTAAAATATACGTTTAACATCTGTGTTAGAAAATCAAAGACAAAGATAGGACTTGGGAAGTTCAGTAATACAATATCCCATCAAAAACATTCTGTAAAAAACTAGCCAAGTCTCGATGGAGCTGCTTGTTTATCTCTAAAAAGTAATGAAATCTAGACAAAGTCGTGCCAAGTCTAAGGTTCCTTACTGCGATTTCTTTATTATTATAGTTAATGTTGTGTGACTTGGCCGTTGAACATTCTTTATACGTTAGTGGGTACAAGTACAGATTGGTGCAATGGTGTCATGGAACACCTGGTTTTGTACCCTTGTGTTCCCTTCAATTTCTGCGTTCGGGTCTTATCCAGAGGTTCTCAAATAGGGGCCTGAAAAAGCGGCGAAATGGTTCCAGTAAAGGATGGTACGGCAGTGTTTGCTTCGCGCTCGACTCGGCGGGGGCACTGCCGTGCCCCCCGATATACATTTAAAAAAGATGGTGACGTTATCCACTGTAACCCATGGGTGGTTAATACTGAATCAGGGATTTTTTGTACTGAGTAATTTGGTTAAAATGTTTCAGTGTCAAAAACCAACAGCTTTGGATTAACAAATTAATAAAGATAAATGGATTAAAAATAAAGATAACCTACTAAAAAATAAAGACAACATTTAGAAATGTAACACAAAATAGGAATAATTCACAGAAGATATTATTCTTAACAGCTTACCTAAGAAAAAGATTTGACTGAGTTTGCGCCTTACTGAAGCAATGCTCGAATCAAACAAATCAATGTCATGCTCATGTGCAAGGCCTATTATACCTGTCGCCAGCTCGCAGAAGGAAGGCATTCTGCCTGTAACATGTAGAGGCATGCGGGACTATTATACCGCCAATTAGGCGTAGAGGATATATAACGATATGTTAGATAGTAATTCTGGACAGTCGACACTTCCAGATACTATCTTCAACAGGTAAGTAAGGTCGGCAATTTCGCAGCGCTGGTGCAGATGTAACAGGTGATGTTTCTTATCAAGATCAAGGTACATAGACGAGTCATATTTATGTTTAAAGAGGTAGCAGAGGTATTCAAGAAATATCTGTTAGATATTTTCGATTCTTGAAACAAGGTCCTTGTATCTGGGGTTCTAAACCTGCAATGCATACTCCAAGTGGCTTCAGACGTAAGTGCAATACAATATTTTTAACCATTTTACTTGAGTGAAACATTCATACGCATCACAAAATTCAAAATTCAAAATCATTTACTCAAATAGACCTTCACAGGCACTTATGAAAAGTCTGACTGTAATACTCTAATACCGGTTCGGAAGGTTGCATTTGCTGAGAAGAGCCGGCAATAAACTCAGCAATTAGTCTTTTCAAAACAAGCTTAGATTAATTACATAATATTTACATTCTAATCGCACTGACAACAATTGCGTGCCCCAGTGCGGCGGCAAAGTAGACTGAATCTATATTTAATAAGTAAATAAATAAGTGGCAAACTTAGGCAGACCAGCCCCCACAAGCAGCCACCTGTTCACAAGTATGACGCATGTGGCAGCCAACGCTCTCCTCGCCATATTGGAGGGAAGTGAGCGACCCGTCACACGACGCCGCCGCAAGAACACAAATCCAAGGGTTCCAAGGTCTTTGCTATTATACGCTCAATATTGCTGTTTAATGTTAACTTAGAATCATGAGAGACAAGTATACATTCCTGAGCTTCCAATACTTGACCTTGCAATTAATAATTGGGAAGATAATTGTTAGCTTTCTGTGTGAAAGTAACAATAGAGCACTTAACAGGATTGAGGTCAAGTTTATTGAGCGTACAGTTATCAGTTAGATGACCCAATTCAGATTGAAGCGCGTCAGCATCAGAAACAAAGAACATGAGAAGTCTTAATGCACAGCTTTCGTTAATTTACAAATATTATCAATAGCAAAGGCCCCAGTAATGAACCCTGGAGAAAGCCACTACATATGGGAACCTAGCTTGATATGTAGTTATTGACAACAACAGCATGTCTCTGATTTTCTAGGTAAGATGAAAACCATCGACACCTCTTATGCCTATGCCTTTTAGCTTGGATAAGAGAAGACTATGGTCAATTCTGTTAAGAAACCATGTTGGCTTTGGTTGAAAGAGTTCTTTAAAGCTGCGTAAACTTGATGTTAGATAAGATATTCAAGTATTTTGGATATTATACATAATTTTGAGATAGGGCGGTAGTTGGCTACTTCTAATTTAGAACCCTTCTTGTAAATTGGTAATGAAGGCAGACTTCCAGACAGAAGGGACATAACAATCAAGAAAGGCTCTTTTGAACAGAATGGTAATTAGGAAAACAATAGTTTTAGTACAGAATTTCGGAACCTGGGCATGCAAGTCATGAGTGCCAGCAGATTTAGATGTATCAAGGATTCACTTCAAGAGAGTGGACGATGAGGACGATCCTGATGCTTTTACTGATGTTCAAGGACATTCTATTACCGCCAGTATCGCATCAACGACGGCAACTGTACAGGTGTCAGGATCTTCTGTTGCGAAGACAGGCAGGCAGACAAATAGACGGGTGGCAGTAGAGGCTTAGTAATAACACGATACACGTGTACGATATTTTTACTTGAATATAAAATTTTGTGAATAAACAACTTGAATACAAAATTTCATGCCTTGAATGAATGAATGAATTGCCATGAATTATCAAAAACGCTGAGACACTTATCACAATCGTCAGCCCTAAACACATAATTTGAAGATTCTAACTTCAAAACTGACTGACTTTCATTGAAACTTTCATTCAATCCGTAAATAATCCAATCCATAAGAAAATATCCAAAAACTCTTCCTTAGTGGATGCCTACACCGTATAAGGTATCTTTGTGCAAAATTTATAGTCTACGTCCAGCGGCTTGGGCTGTGCGTTGATATATCAACAATCCATCAGTTTACAATAAATATTTTGAATTTGAAGCGCTTGTGGTGTAGCATAATTAGCCGTTCTTAATCGATCGGCAAAGTTAAGCTACCACCATCGTGGTCGGTACCTGGATGGGTGACCGCCTAGTGGTATTTCAAATCGAGCGTTTCCGTGCTACGGAAGGCACGAAAAGCCGTTGGTCCCGGTTATCACTTAATTGTGATAGTCGTTAAGCTAGTTGGATGCCTCATAGGCGGCTTGGAAAATCTCAACAGTAGGTTGGCCACTAGCCCTAACTCTACCGATCCTTAGTGGGCACGTGTGGTGGAGTATCTGCCCATTACCTTACAACCTCATTTGTGAAAGGAGGCCTGTGCTCAGCAGTGGGACATTATAGGCTGATGATGATGATGATGATTTTGAATTTACTAGTTTTATACAACGAAACGAGAGAATATAAAAAAGGTTACAAAATAATGCCAAAAATATAGAACTGAAGTTTATAACGTCAAATAATTTCTAATACAATCTGATATTACAATCAATAAAATAATTACAAATGTTCACATCAAAATATATAATAGCTGTCCACCGCGGTTTCACCCGCGTTTTTTCCTGAATTTTCTTTGCTATAAACCTCACGGAGCCCGAGACCTTTCCAACGAATGCAAAACCGTGGAAATCGGTTCGTGCGTTCTGGAGTTATAGAGTCAGGAAGGAAAACCCGACTTATTTTTATATAGTAGATTTCATATTGAAACAAGAACGTTCGCTAAGTGAAAAAGTACATAATCCATATCTGTAAAATACAATGATTACAGACAAATCTAGGTTCTCATACTGCTACTTCTAATTTAACTATAATTCTATGTTTCGTTGGCGACTCCACTGGATCTGTTCCTTTTGTATTCTAAAATGAAACTAAACATAAACTCTGCCAACCAGGGTCATCAGTTTTTGACGTTTAAGAATACCCACGAGTTTCAATTTTAATGCTTTGTGATAAGGTTTATCTGTTAAAATCAAAGGTATGATGTTACAAAAGAATCTTACTATACAGGATTAAGATTCATTTTTCTCTATCATTTTTTACGTCAAAAAGTAATTGAACTGGTGGACAGAGTGTCATTTGTTTACAAACATTGTCATGTCAAACAACTCATCGAAATTGAAACAAATAAAAAAAAAAAAACAAAAAAACGAATACATCCTTTCTCCTGAGCGCACTGCGCGGTACTGAAGAACCGCTGCCTATTCATTGCTATTATAACTCGAGGGAGGACGAATACAAAGTTGAATATCGCGTGTGACGTTTGAACGTAGAATGGTCCAAAAGTAACTGACTAAAAGTTTAAAAACTAATTTCGTTTATAAAATGAGTTATATAATATCTAGGAAAATTTTTGTTTGCCATGCCCTAGTAAACACAGACAAACCGGACGGCATTCTCGCTATCACAAAACTGAGGAACAGTAATGGCGGCGACTATTTATGTGTGATTATATTTAGGGTTGCCATGTTAGGCTAAATGTACCCACTCTTTTATTATGTTATACCACTATTATACTCGGACAAATATGTAACGGTAGACAAGTTTAAATGAAAATTAAGTGTAAATGTAGGCAGAATATACCGTATCATTTTAAAATGTTAATGGTGGCCAAATCTCGCTATGAAAATATCCTAACTAATATTATACACATCTGAAAATGAGTTTGTTTGTTAATTTTATTTTTGTTCTGCTTTCATGCTTCAACTATCAACCGATCGCTAAAAAAGGGTTCGAAGATTTTTGTTCAGTCTGGCATATTCATCAAGCGCCGTTTTTTTTTTTAAAGGCGGCTTTCGATGTAACATTAATACATCGATTGAGGACACTCATACGAATATAAAAATAATGGCGTGCCTATGACCATAACGTTAAAGAGTTCTTTGCAAAAAAATATCGATGTTTGACATCTTCAATAACTATGAAAATTTAGTCATTAAATGTTTTTTCAACACACTCGCTAGTAAAGTGACGTTTTTAGTATCTTAAAGCAGCTTATTACGCACTAGTGCTTTTTACTTTCCATTACCGCACAGTTTTATGATAGGTATAATCCCGATTATGATACGTTTGTACTGTACAACCTGTACAAACTGTGTGTCTGTGCTGTACAAATTGTGTGTACACAGTTTGTACACACAACTACAAACAGTAGACGTGTTAACGTCTGTGGGGTCTCTGCGATATTATGGCCAAAATACATTACAATGTATACCGGGTGATTCCCGAATCACGCGGTATACAGGAAGACAAGTTCAAAAAATAAATTCAATTAAATAAATAATTCGAAATAGCTAATTTGATTACGATAGTCCAATAATTTCATTAATTTTAAATACAATAAGTACCTATATTTTACAACCTACGCGGTAAAATAAAGAATACCTACACATAAGCTATTCTTTGATTATTTTAGGGCTCCATCAAAAAATTCGCTTCCTAAAACGGGTCCGTTCGCCAAAAAAGATTGAGAACCACTGATATAAAGTATGTGTATAAGTCGCGAAAGTTTAAAATCAATTTATAATAAAATACATAGTGTTTTGAACTAATAAAGTAAAAGTTTTTTTTTGTACATAGTTTTGTCTGGCTGGTCAACCCAAGAATTTACCAGGCTAAAAGATGGAGATAAAGGAAACTGAATAGGCACTTACAAGGTCTCACGTTCCACCACAACACTGTTATTTTTCTTGATTGTTAGTATTTTTAAAATTGTCGAGATAGCGGCCGCTTCGGTTCGTTTTAAATTCAATATGTCTGCTGCACAGTGTTCTTTTCACTCAAACACGTATATCATTCGCCGTGAGAGGGCGACACCGTACATTGATTGTAGTTTGTGGGTTTTAGGCGCGAAATTTAAACCCTGCGTGTTTAGGAGTTAGGAAAGGGATGGAAATGAAGGAAATTAGGGATTATCTCTAAGCCTGTTCATATCCCCCCACTTGAAATAAACCGAGTATTTCAAAAGATCAATAAGAAGATAGAGACTACTACTATGCGGATTCATATAGTCATTTTATAGTTACTTAAGTGTATTGATTATAATAATAATTGTGTTGAATAAAGGCTATGTTAAATATAAGATAAAGATTTGAATTAGGAATGTAATGTTAATTTAATCTATCGGAAGTGGACAGATTTTGATAGCAGGTCTCACAAGTAAACCTTTTGAAGTCTTAACCGTCACAACACGAATGATATTGTCTCTACCTGGATGAAGCTGTACTACGCGACCTAGTCGCCATTCGTTAGCTGGTAAGTTAGGTTCGTAAATAGTAACAAGATCGTTCAGTTTTGGTTGACGGTTATCGCTTTTAAACCATTTCATTCGTTGTTGCAACGTATGCAAATAATCTCTTTGCCAAGTTCGCCAGAAACTTTGAGATAGTCTCTGTAACAGTTGCCATCGAGATCGTAGAGTTTCATTTTCGGAATATACTGGTTCCGGCAACGATACCAAAGGTCGGCCTATCAGAAAATGGCCTGCGGTCAGAGCGTCAACTTCATCGGGATCGGACGAGAGTTCTACCAGGGGTCTAGAATTCAACATGGCTTCCACCTTCGTCAAAATAGTATAAAACTCTTCAAATGTAAGAATTTGGGATCCGATAATCCGTTTTAAATGATATTTGGTTGATTTTATACCACTTTCAAATATACCTCCGAAGTGAGGTCCCGATGGTGGATTAATCTTCCAAGTTATACCGCGAAATGATAGTTGATTAGAAATATGATCGCTTTCTTTGCTAAGCATTTCAGAAACTTCAGACAGATAGCGCTTGGCGCCTACAAAATTGGTACCTCCGTCAGTAACTATGAATTTACAAAGGCCTCTCCTAGATACAAAACGGTCTAAAGCTGCTATAAAGGCTTCGGTGGTCAATTCGGTGACCAACTCAAGATGAACGGCTTTAATTGCATGGCATACTATGAGGCACAAATATCCCTTATAAGTTCTAGCGTTACGTCGCTTATTCTCTTTAATCATGAATGGACCTCCGAAGTCGATTCCAACTGTTTGAAAGCAGTGATCTGATTTCAATCGGGAAGGTGGAAGATCGCCCATGACAGGCTGAAGAGACTTAGGTTTTACTTTAAAACAAATTACACATTTAGATAATCGGGATCTGATAAGATTTCGAATGCCAAGTATCCAAAATCGACGTTGAATTAAAGATTGCAGTAGGCGGGGCCCACAATGAAGGTAAGTTGCATGATAGTGATCTACCATAAGAGTACTCAAACGAGATAATTTTGGCAAGAGGTATGGATGTTTGACGCGTTCGGGTAAGTCTGTGTGTTTGAGTCGCCCCCCCACTCGCAAGACTTCGCGAGAATCAATGAATGGAGAAAGCTTCAATAAATGTTTTGGAAGTAGTTTATGATTATTAGATTTAAGATGGAGTATGACTTCCTCAAAATGTTGACGCTGAATATGTTTAACCAAATATTCTAAAGATTGATCGTGTTCCGTGGAGGTTAGAAAAGATGAAAGGTTACGCTCGGAACGTGTAACTTTAGCGTTATTAATGAAACGATAAATCCAAGCTACTACTCTTTTTACACGTAAAAGAGTGGAGGAACGTTCCAGGAGGTTGTCAAGCACGTCAGCATCTTGTGTCACTACACCAGCATGACACAAGTGTGACGATGACTTAAGCTCTTCGACGTTGTCATGCTTTTCAACTACTGACACAGGCCAGTTAGTTGACTCGCTAGTTAGCCACTTAGGACCTGACCACCAATTTTCACAAGTAGCCAACTGTAAACACGACAAACCGCGACTACAGATGTCGGCTGGGTTGTCATGAGTGGAAACATGTCGCCACACAGTTGGAACGATAGAATCGTTAATTTGCACTACGCGGTGTGCTACAAAAGTTTTAAGTTTGTGTGGTTCCGTGCTCAACCATGACAAAACAGTCGAGCTGTCGGAGAATAACATTGTTTGATTTAGATTAAGTTTTTTACTAAGTAAGGCGTGGATACGATTAACCACTTTGGAGAGCAATACTGCACTGCAAAGTTCCAAACGGTTAACGGTAAGAACTTTTAAAGGTGCTACCTTAGACTTAGCGATAAGAAGGTGGATTTGAACTTCACCATGAGTAACCACGCGGAGATAGACACAGCATCCATATGCTTTTGTGGATCCATCACAAAATCCAATAAGTTGGAATTGTTTTGACTGACATGGTATGACTCGACGTGGAATTTCGATAAGTTTCAAGTTGTAAAGGTCTGAGATGAAATTTTTCCAATCATGACATATGTCTCTGGGCACAGGTTCATCCCAAGAAAGATTGAGACGCCATATATCTTGAAGGAGCAATTTTGCTTTGAGAATGAATGGTGTGAGCCACCCAAGTGGATCAAAGATTCTCGCCACGTTGGATAAAATAGAACGCTTTGTTACATTGCCATCCTCAATCGGAGATTGTGAATAGGTAAAGTTATCACCTACGGGGTCATATTGGACTCCTAAGATTTTAAGCGTAGACTTGTTGCTTTCTTCTGAGAAAGGCTTTGGAATTTGACAATGATCTACTGGTAAGGTGTTAAGAAAAGATTTGGAATTACTGCTCCATTTGCGAAGTTCAAGTTGAGCACATCCTAATAGATTGACAAGTTGAGTTTTTAGTTCGATAGCTTGCTCTAATGAGGGTGCCCCGGTAGTTACGTCATCGACAAAAGTTTCATGACGAAGAGCCTCAGCGGCGAGTGGATACTCAGCGCCGTGATCACTAGCTAGCTGATGGAGAGTACGGATTGCGAGATAAGGGGAACTGCTAACTCCGTAGGTGACAGTCGCGAGTTCGTACTCATTGACTGGGTCACAAGGAGATTCTCGCCACAGCACGTGCTGATAGCTGCGATCCTCAGGCCTAACCAAAATTCCTCGGTACATTTTTGATATGTCACACGTGAATACTACCGTATGTAGTCTGAAGCCAGTGATAATGTCTATGATGTCAACTTGCAGCTTAGGTCCAGTAAATACAATGTCGTTTAAAGATAAACCGTTTGTGGTTTTGCAGCTTGCGTCGAACACTACTCGCAGCTTGGTAGTTGTGCTCTCAGGGCGAAGGACGCAATGATGCGGGATAAGGTAACGCTTGTCCGTTTGTAAGGACGCATTAGGTACAGGATACATGTGATCCAAACTTTCGTACTCGCGCATGAATTTAATATAATCAGTTTTAAGTTGACTTTGGCGGCTAAGCTTTTTTTCGAGATGAGTTAGACGCGACAAAGAACTATTATATGAATCACCTAACGGGCAGTCGCGATCCTTTAAGAGGAGTGGTACGACGTAGCGACCATTAGATTCTCTATAAGTTAAACTAGTATATGAATGTTCACAGATATCATCCTCGGGTACAGTAATAGGTACGTGCGGTGGTTCCTCGACTTCCCAGAACTGCCTAACTTGTTCATCGAGACTGCATGTAGTGACTAATAGAGAAGACGTTGTAATAGGAGGTAACGATAAATCAGAATCGACAGCACCGGTAAGTATCCAACCGAAAATGCTATGCAGAGCGGCCGGTAGGCCGGGCCCCAGTTTGATACGTTGACCATCATATATTTCGTGGAATAGTTCTGCCCCTAATAATATGTCGACTTCCGCGGGAATATCGTAATCGCGATCGGCTAATATTAAATGCTTGCAATATTCACGAACGACTGACGGTACATTACTGCTAGGCAGTTGAGCTGTTATATGATCTAACACGATCGGCTTAATGTTAAACTGCAGATCGTTACTATCGAGTGGTTTCAAAACGCATTCCGTCACACCCCTAACTTGAAATACTGTGTTTTGTCCTAAGCCAGCGACTGTAAGATTACATCGGCGGAGATTTAAACCGAGAGCCTTGGCGCAAGCCGTAGTGATAAAACAATCCTGCGCGCCGCTGTCAACCAATGCGCGCACGGTGCGCTGTGTGCCGGCGACAGGGTTGCACACGCGCAGCTGACACGTACCTAGTAGTACTATACCGCTACTGCTTCCGACATGAGCACCGGTGCTCGCTTGAGTGGCAGCGCTAGAGCTGGGTTGCGTTTGCTCAGTATGTAGTAAGGTGTGATGACGTAATCCGCATAAAGTACAAAATACTTTAGAAAAGCATTTATCTACGACGTGATTAGTACGTAAACAGTTGGTGCACATTTTTTTGTTTTCAATTAAAGTGAGTCTAGCACCAGAGTCTAAAGATTGAAAAGTAGGGCACCTATAGATTGAGTGCGCTTCATTACAACAAGAACAAGTGAATGATGTCGTAGGTTGAGATTTAGTAAGATAAGATGAGCGTTTTGATCCGCTGCTATTCTGCCGATTACTCGCTGGCAATTGTTTTCGTTCAATGGTACGGGTAGAATTGGTAGAACTCAAAGATAGTTCGCTAGTTTCTAAGATCTTTACGTAGTCTTGAAGAAACTTTAATAGTTCACTAAATGAAGGTATTTCTGAACTGTTTTGAGATTCGAACCGTTTGCGGGTATCTGAATCGAGGGTACGAGAGGCTAAATGAAATAAAATAAAATCACCAAAGTTTTTGATATTTAAAGATTGGAGCGCATGATATGATTCATAAAACACGTTTGTTAATACTTGCAATTCTTGAAAATTACCCGATTTAACTGCTGGATAACTTAAGAATTTATCTAAATATGTCAAAGCTAAGATACGTTTGTTTTGGTAACGTTCGATTAAGGCGTCGAAAACAACTTCATAATTATTGGCTGTCATTGGAATCCCTTTTACAATCGATAAGGCGGGTCCGCGTAAACACGACACAAGGTAATGGTATTTTTCTATTTGTGATATAGAATTATTCTCATGAATTAAGTGAACAAACGTATCATAAAACGTTTGCCAGTTTTCGATGTTGCTATCAAATTTAGGTAGATCAAATTTAGGTAAACGCGCATTGACTTTGGAATTCCCGGAATGCGTGAGATCGGAGTCGACTCGCGCCGGCGACGCGCCGCCCGCGCCCGCGGCCGAGCCGTCCGCTGGCGATCCGGTGACGTTGAAGCTCTTCTCGTATATCGGCAACGTGCTACCCGCTGCGATCACCGCATAATACAATTCGTCAAATGAAACCATAGAATTTTGGTTAATTTGTACATCGGGTTTGATTGCTAACTCTAAAGTTTGTATTTCATTACACAACGAAACAAATTCTTCGCGAATTGAATGAACTCGAGTGTATCTCGACTTGAACGCCGATACCTTTGAACGATCTTGAACCATTTCGTTAGATAAGTCGTAAAGGATTTGCATAGCTCGGAATACATATTCGCGTTGTGATTGAAGTATTTTAAGTTTACTTGCTTCCATGTTTAGTTCGAAGCTAAAAATAAAATAATGTTAGATAGCCTACTTTGGTGTATGAAGGTAAATGAAATCAATTTAGGTGTAGATTTGAGGTGGAGTGTGTAAGTACCTACTTACATATATAAGTTTTATAATGTAAATGTAACATAAATACCATAAAATATTGTTACGAATTCTATAAAATTTATAAAATATTTTGGAGGTAGGTTCCAATCTTATATGAAGACTCGAACAAAATGTAATGAAGATGTAATGCTACTAAATTGTAATGACTTGTGAATCCGTATAGTATCACTGTACGTATAACCAACACAATTTTATAAGGTTATACCTAGTTTTACAATAAAATGCGTAATTTTGCTTATTTCTCAGAGTTTTCGATCGAAATTGAACCTGAGATTAACAAAATACTGTTTTTCCATAGGTATCCGGCTCGAAGGACCAACTTTATGTTTTGAACTAATAAAGTAAAAGTTTTTTTTTGTACATAGTTTTGTCTGGCTGGTCAACCCAAGAATTTACCAGGCTAAAAGATGGAGATAAAGGAAACTGAATAGGCACTTACAAGGTCTCACGTTCCACCACAACACTGTTATTTTTCTTGATTGTTAGTATTTTTAAAATTGTCGAGATAGCGGCCGCTTCGGTTCGTTTTAAATTCAATATGTCTGCTGCACAGTGTTCTTTTCACTCAAACACGTATATCATTCGCCGTGAGAGGGCGACACCGTACATTGATTGTAGTTTGTGGGTTTTAGGCGCGAAATTTAAACCCTGCGTGTTTAGGAGTTAGGAAAGGGATGGAAATGAAGGAAATTAGGGATTATCTCTAAGCCTGTTCACATAGTAATAATAATAACCATAAAATATAACATTCCCATATTTCGGGTAATTTACACAAGTGAATATTGGCAACACTGGCTTTGAGACAGATTATTTTGTTCTGGTGAATGAATATTTGTTTTGATGTATAAAATCAAAACTAAGTGATTGAATTATTAATTTACCTGTGAAACGTGATTCCTGGTATTTTTTTCCTCCGGTCAGTACAGTTTTTACACCATTTCACTACACAAGACATGCTGTATTTTAATATTTTACGGCACCGCAGACGTATTGACTCTGTTGACGTTTATCCGCGTAATGGCCGACTAATGTGTGAATGTGTGCGTGCCGGCATGTACGTACAGCGAGGTGGCCGACTCTGAGCGACACAGTTTTTTGTTAGAGAGAATACATCCGCCTTTTTTAAATATCTGTGCTAGTAAACTATGTTTTCTTGCTGTAAGACAAATTTAAGACAGAAACCTGAAGCCGTTTACGTAGAAAATGATATTAAAGCTAAAAAAATACCATTTTTAAAACGAATAAATGATCGAATGAAAGTCTTCGAATCATGTTTTTGGCTTTGTGGGGCCCTAGATAAAGGTCTGAAATAACTTAAATTATAATTTCCTTTTTGATCAGACTTGTGATGGACTTAGAATATTAAGTCAAAAATGATGATAAATTTTGATGCCCCGTCTATCAAAACAACTTCAGTACGGTTTCAATTTATACGACGAAGTCGGTAAAAAGCTTATGGCCCGCCTGATGGAAAGCGGTTACCGTAGCCATATGGACGCTTGCAAAACCTGGCAACACTCATGCGTTAGCGACCCTTCCCCTCACCCCGATGAGCTCTAGCGACCTTGCTCACACACAGGAACACAACATAAAGTTATTTGGCTGCGGTATTCTGTAAGGTAGGAGCAATCCAATCGAGCAGCTCGTTGAGCGAAGAATATTATAATAATAAATACAATTAAAAACAGATTTATTTCCTGAAATAGTATCGAACTATCGAGTGAATAGTATTTTCCTTCATTCTTTCTGTCTATCAAAATGGAATATTTTAGAAAACACTGTCACATAGAAAATTATGATAATTCAGCAGATTTCAACAAATAAAAACAACATTCTAAAACACCTTTTAATATATCCATATTCCTATCCACTAAAATATAATTAAACTAACGTTTTTACCAAGAGGTAAATATATATAAATGTAAGTTAGGTATCTAGTGAAACAGTATACAAAACCCAATGCGTCATAACAATTTCTGGAGCTCTAGCTTACTTCGTGCAAGCCCACGAGACCGATGGCGTAGGGTGGGAGCCACCTAAACCGCCCCCCTATTTCCCACGCAACGACCTTTGTGCCTCGGCGATGCACTTTGACAGACTTTACTAATTCAATAGATGGACGCTGTGTGGCTTGGATCTTTCCGTTGCATAATTATTATATTTTCCTTTGCTTTATTTACTTAGTTATTTTATAATACCTATGTATCCAGTTATGTACTATCTAGGTATTATAAACTAAGATGGGAATAAAAAATATCATTTTTAGGGTTCCGTACCTCAAAAGGAAAAACGGAACCCTAATAGGATCACTTTGTTGTCCGTCTGTCTGTCTGTCAAGACCCTTTTTCTCAGGAACGCGTGGAGGTATCAAGCTGAAATTCATATCAAATACTCAGGTCTACTGTCCCTTGGTGCTATGAAAAAATCAAACTTCTAAGCCAACGCAATCAAAAGATGCCGTTTATGATGCAAATTTTCGACACTCGCAAGAGAATCAAAACCTACAGGGTAGGTACTTCCCGTGAACTCAAAATCTTGAATTTTGGTACGAAGCAACGCTTTATAGCACAGATAAAGGAAAAATTGCGAAAAGCATAATATTTTGTTATATCACAAAAAAAAACAGTCGGAAAAAAAGAGAAAATCTTCGACACTCGCAAGGGAATCAAAACCTACATACTGGGTACTTCCCGTGAACTCAGAATCTTGAAATTTGGTACGAAGCAACGTCTTATAGCACAGATAAAGGAAAAATTGCGAAAAGCATAAATTTTTAGTTACATCATATAATATTTTTTTTTAATAATTTTAAACTTACTACCCCTTTCCTCATGAATGCGTGGAGGTATTAAATTGAAATTCATATCAAATACTCTCTAGGTCTATAATACCTTTTACTTATATACCTACAGGTTTATACGGAGCCCTCGGTGCGCGAGTCCGACTCGCACTTGGCCGGTTTTTTTAATATAATCATTATTTAAGCTTTCATTTTCATGAAACAAAAAATCGTATACAATTAATATAAAAAAAAAATAGAGGTATGATATGAATTATATATTTTTTTTCTTATGTTGAGAGATAATTATAGAGCACTGTACTTTTACATGTTATTTTTTTATAAACGTCGTATAATCAAAATATACCAAAATAAAAGCAGAAATTCATTTCACATCAATAATTCAGAGCATTTTTTAAATGCCTCTATTTGAATTATAATAGTACATTATGATACATGTCTGCAAAGTTGGTTATTAACACTCCAGGCGGTATTAAGTGATAAGGGAGCCGAGAGTGTAATAATCAATGCACACGCGTGTCATACGACTTTGTTCAACACACTTGCGAGGAAAAAATCAGACTTGTATTTTGCAATAAATATCACTTTACGAGCAAGTGTGTTGAAAAATATATATTAATTATAAAAATAGCACTACCTACGTATAGTAAATATATTTAGTTATAGTGGAACCTTAATTTAAAAATCAAAAATTATACGATTTGTTTTATTAATTGAGAAATGAGAACATCAGTTGGCTGCTAATTATCTAAAAATAATAAGTATCCAGCATTTATGTAGAAACCTTCATAAGTATAACAAATTGAATAATTATGAGCTATTAAATAAACCCATTGTGTGATTTCTGCAGTGCTCCGTGTATTTACACGAACAAATTGGTGTAACAACGGTATACCGTGTAGCAGCGTCGGATAATATCCCAGTTGCTTACAGATACAGCCTTATTAGTACCTCGCGACGTCGACGTTGGGTTATTTAAGTTCGTATTATATAACTGCGAATATGCTATCGCTAATGTAAATTTAATTCAACATATTCTGTTCATTAGATAATGTATGTCTAGACTATTTTTAGAAAGGCTTAGGTATTATGATGTCTATTATAGATGAAAGTCCCACCTAGAATAAAGTTGTATCGTATATTAGAGTCCTTTATAAATGTTACAAACATGACGTCACAAACAGACATAGAAGGGTTTCTTTCGCTTCTAGAAACAACCAGTTCCGACTTTGGCCTCACTATAAACCGCGATAAAACCAAAATGATGGTGGTGGACCGTAAAACTAACAATCGCCCTGACCTACGTGAAATAGCTAATTGCGAAGTTGTCCAGAGTTACATCTACTTGGGATCCACAATCACAAATACTGGAAGTTGCGAAGAAGAAATTAGAAGACGGTGTGCTGTGACACGATCTGCCGTGGAAAAGCTCGCGAAGATATGGAAAGATCGCCGCATAACTAAAAACACCAAGGTTCGCCTAATGAGATGCTTAATATTTCCTATTTTCCTGTATGGAGCTGAGACATGGACGATCCATCAAAAATGTCGGAAAAAGATTGACGCCCTTGAAATGTGGTGCTGGAGGCGCTTGCTGAGGATAAAATGGACTGCTCACTGAACTAACGTTTCCATCCTGAAAGAGCTTCGCATCAAACAAAGACTTTCGTCGATTGTGCAAGTGCGAATTCTTAAGATGTTTGGACATATCATCCGCAACGAAAGCTCATTGGAACGATTAGTGATACAAGGAAGAGTAGAAGGTCAACGTTCCCGCGGCCGATCACCCACAAGATGGACAGACCTCATAAAAACATCAACAAGTTGTTCCCTCAGTGAATGTACACGCAGTGCCGCGAATAGAGAAAGATGGAGAAGCCTCGCAAAAGCCGCAACAAACTCATCAGACGATCCATAACCACGACCACTCCGCCAGGAGTGTACGACTGAGAAGAAGAATAAATGTTACAAAAGGAAGCACAGAAGTACAATATAAATCCTTAAAAACGCTTCATTTTGATAGCACCACAAAATGCAACACATCGTCATAAAAAGAACCCGCAAAGATTTCATATAAAATACATAGCTAAGTTAGTTTTACAAAAAGTATAGATTCTAAATTTAAAATTTGAAGTTTCTCCGTACCATGAAATGAACGCCACGGAATGAGGTAACGACAGTGAACACGGCGGCGGCAGGCGGGTGGGCCGCTCGTTGGGGTGGCTGGCTTGTTTTGGTCTGTTTGGCCCTAGGACGGCCGCCGCACAAAGACGACGACCGATCCGCACACTAATTTAAAGGAGATCGATAGTGCACCACCCAATACGCCCTTTCAAGCCCACCTTACTACGTAATGTTAATTAAAATGTTTTCACCATGAATATTTGGTAGGAGAAGCCTGAAGCGCAAGGTTATCATAATTTTATAGTCAAAAAAGCGTAACATAGTCATAGTCATAGTGCATACCTATTTCAATCTATGGCATTTGAAAAAAAATATTTATTTCCCAATATGTACGATTACAGAACCATTAATACCCAGCAAATAAATTGATTCAAAATCGAAATACGGATTTTCTATGTACCTACAACCACAGCCTACAACTAAGAAACTGCAATCCTTAAAGTACTTAACATTTTAGAATTATTATTGTAAGAAAAATTACTTACATAAAATTTTCCAACTTATAACCTACTAGGAATTCTAATGATGGTAATATTTTTGTTACGCTAAACAAATAGTTATTAAATGAAAGTGTTTTGCTTCACCAGATTCATTTCTTGTAAGAACTTCTGAACGACCTTCGAGGAGGGTGGTAGTTTAAGTTTCAGTTTCAGTCGCACGGCGCCACCCACCCATCTTGGAAAATTTGCATGATTAGACGCGCTACGAGATGCATAAAAGAATGGAAGAAAAGTGGGCGGGGTACCAAAATGCGCTGAATTACACTAATAAGCCGAAATCAAGTTTCTTTCATAGTTTCTCTAGATATTTATATAATATCAAATACTTATCCTACTCAATTTAATTATAGATTTTATTGAAGTAAAAACGAAAAGAAATCGCACATACGATTAACAATATACGTACAATCAAAAGAAAATGATTACTTAGTTAATTTAGTATTCAGCATGTTTATTACCTTCTTTGAAAAACAAAAGAATTCTTTAACATGACGATACTTATATTTACAATTAGGTAGGCATATGTGGCTATAAACATATTAGGTAGGTAGGTACTACAGATACATGTACATATGTAATTATGGAATTCGATATCGGCAGCTCTAAACTACGTACCGAAATTGGAATCCACAACAAAGGGACGTCAAAGAAACTAGCAAGTGCACGCGTGCAAGCCAGCATAAAGAGCGAACGGTGCACGGCCGAGGAGCCTCATGCGTCCATTACCCCCCTTCTGGGAGGGTGGTGGCTGCCGAAAGTGCGGGGGTGGCAAGCGTCTCGCTCACACCCAAAGATGCACCGAGTTTCTGGACGTAACCGCACTGCCACTGCACATAATGGTAATGAATTTTGTCTCTATTTATTTGGTTGATACCTACCTACCTTGCTACCATGGGAATTATGCTTTTTGTTAAAATGTCGAACGTTTGATACTGTTTCATGACGATCAAATTCGAGTACGTAGGAACATAAACCTAAGTAGACAGGCTACCTAGAGTGTTATTCCTGTCATAGCTTTCCTCATTATCACGGCTTGTCTTCATGTAACTAATTGCTTTTTTTTTATAATTTCCCCATCCTCATAAAAGAAGTCTCCGTGAATACTCAAACTAAAGCAACTTAAATAACATCGAGATAGTAAAGGTATCCAGCTAGGATTACAAACACAACGGCACCTATTCGTATGATGTATTTTGTTCAAAGTACCTACCCCAGTCACGACATGCCCCTGCACCGATAAATCGCATTATGGCCCACGTGCAGGGAATACATTTTTAATCTTGTTTCCTTTATATTATCCGGTTTAGAAAAGCTGCACTGTGCCTCTTAAAAGTATATAGGTAGGTATCACGACTCTACTAAAATGCCTTTTCGTAGATACAATATTTATTGTAGGGACCTACTTAGTCGCTAATGCCAATGAAGATAAACAAAGACATTTTGTTTTATATAAAATGCATTTTGTTTTGTCAAAAGTTTTTAAATACATGGCTGTGTATGTACCTAGGCATGTAAGTGAAACATAATTCTTAACCAAAACCCAGACATGCCGGGCACCCACCTAAATCAGGTAAGTACTTAGATTATATGAAGTAAACAAAATTCAACACGTAAACATATCATCGCAAAGTTACCAAAAACAAACACAACGAACACCGCGGTAACGTTAATAACGCTCGCGTTGCCATCCATAGCTCTTTTCATTCGGTACGAGCCTGTGCAGGCTGTGTCAAAGCACGTAATTAGTATTTAGGAAGGTGGTAAGAAAGGCGAGGTCGTGGGCCAGACGTCGGGTATCGATCCGACGACCTGCCCCACGCTCTGCCACCCAAAAGGGTGGCATGTAGGGGGCCACGCACATCGAGCCACCAATTGACACACTTAAGGTAATACTTGGCACTTACGATGTCGCCTTCGAAGCTCTTGGTCAGCAAATGCAGCCTTTGTTCTTACTAGCTAGCTAGTGTCTGTGAGTATTGCAATACAGCGGTACCGAATTTCCAACCAACAAAATAAACTGAGCCGATTATAAAATTACATTATATATCTGGTGTGAAATTAATATTGTGTATGCAAGTATATGTAGGTATTGCAGGTATCAAACTGGCAGAAGTAGCTGAAAGTTACAGAAAGCTCGACCCAGTTGGCTCGGAGCCCGCCTTGGTTGATCGTACAGTCATATGCCTAGCTTTGTTGCTATACAAAAGAATATTATTTTAACCTTGAATTTCAGTAGAGCCTTCACTAGTTAATAATTGAAAATAAAAAACCCCGAATGGAATAATTTAATTAAACAACTGTAGAGCTTGCTCAATCACTCTTCTCATAAGTTAACACGAATTTAATAATGTTCTTTTCATATTTAGGAAGGTATTTTAAAACTGAAAAATACTATGCAAACTACTTTAAATGCCATGCAGCGTTTTGACAAGACATTCGACTTGGCACGCCGCGCTCGTCAGAATGAGAACAAAAATGCTGAAAAGATTCTCTTTCGCCTTCGCGTTTTCTCCATCTTCAATTGGAAAATTCACAAATATTTGTGCTCTATTCTGCTATATTTACCGAATTCTAATAAGAATAAATAATTAGAAAAGTTGTTTACCTACCTGTTGTACTTAGCTGATAACAAGATAAACTTTTCTCAAAATGCGCGAGTCGGACTCGTTTCAACATCAATATTTTTTGCTAAATAGTAGACAGACTAGATTTGTTTACAAAAGTCTCTATCTATTCTATCTCTAATCTATTTATTTGTTTTGACCACTACCAAACAAAGACCTCCCTCATAGATGTCAACAGACGGTCGTGAGCCACAGAGCCCCTGGATGCAAGCCCTCTTATGGAAGATTGTCCCGCTCTGCACTTTCCGCAACTACCTGATCGCAACTCAAGACCCTTTCATCCCCGTTGCTGATGATTATGATACAATTACTTACCCCTGTAACAATTTAATATAATATACCTAACTAGTTTAGGTGTCTACATTAATTAAACTCCGGTATTTCAAAACAATAAACACAAAGAAGCTTGTGTCTGGAGCTGTAGTAACATACGGGTTGGGTAGGTTTATTAATATATGCGACTTTAATCAGTTTAAATTGGAAACTTAAAACACATTCAATTCTCTTTATCTTGCTTACAGTAGCGCATCTCTCCAAAACTAAATTCTTCGTTCTTTATAAAGGCAATTTCCGGCAAAGGAATTACGGGTGAAAATAAGCAGAGCACGCAGATTGTCCGGAGCGACGTCGCGTCGGCGCTGCACTTGGGGGGGCACCAGGGAGGGGTTAGACATCGGGGGGAGGCCGAGGGTGGTGTAAAATCACCCACAATCATTTATACCCGAACTGCCTGCAGAATTACTAGACGTCACAAAATTCACGACTAGTACCGGTTGCTCATGTTACATTACCTACAGCTTTCTGTACCTATCTTATATAGGTATTAATCTTGCCAAAAGAAGCAATGAATATCTCGCACATCTCAGCTATCTTTAAATAAGAAATTACCAATTTTAACTTAATAATGGAAGTGCACACATCGCTGCCTACTTAGGGTACGTACGTTGTTTTCACGGTAGGTGGGGCATGTAACAAGGAGAAGGAATCGAATCGAATCCTTAAGAGGACTCAATTCGTCATACTTTTCATACAAAACCTCTGTACTTATTATGGCGTTGTTAAACATTTTTCTTTAGATGTTTTGAACAAATTAGTATCTTGTGTACTATATCTAGCCTTGTATCTAGGCGTAATTAAAAAAAAGTGTGAAACAAATTCAGTCAAAGCCTCCGAAAAACGGCGTTTTTGCCTGAACTTTGGCCATATCTAATGTACCTATAAATTGTAAAAGTAAAGAAAACATTTAGATACCAGGCTTGCAAATGTATTGGAGATTCTAAATAACTAACTTTTATTTCACAAACTTGTATGGTTTTTTCACAAGAAGTATACTCCTGGAACAAGTTTAATGAATGCGAAATCATGAATGACGACCTAGCGAAGCGGCCGCGAGTGATCAGCGGAATTTACCGACTGATAACCGACGGCTCTGATGCTATCTCTCTTTTCGCAGTCAAACATTACGTTGGATGAAACAACAAGCTTTTAGACTATGCTCGCGTTGAAGTTGCGCCGGCCACAGAGGGCCGCCTTAAGAGCAAGTTCATACACCTCTAATTATTATGGCGTAGAACAGACAAATTAATTTAATAATCCTAACGAGCAAACTTCAAATACCTGCTTAATTTTTGTATAGTTACAATAGGTAGGTGATTATCCTTACCAATGTAATGCGAGTTAATTTGTTTGTTACACTACTCAACCGACCATCATGAAATTTGGCACACAGCTAGCCTTATGGAAAAAGAAATAGGCTACTTTTTATCCCGGGAACGCAGGTGAAAACGCGGGGTGCAGCTAGTTACCTAATAATATAATAGAATAAGTATGATATTTTCACTAGGTAGGTACCTACCTAACTATCCCAGGCTAATACCAGTGCATGGTAAGTAATGTAAGTGCATTGAGGGTATTTGAGAAACAAGGCAACACGAGGCCACGTGGTGAGATGCGACGTAGCTATTTGTGTCAGGAGCTTGCATCCGTGACCCACATTGCGAACACCCCTTCCCGGACCCCCTCGACACTACCGTATATTTTGGTCTAGGTTATGTCACGTTAATATAGTCGCCGTAACTGTTTCGTATATCCTTGTGAAGGAAAATAAAGACTATAATAAAACATAAAGGTGTAGGTGTACATACGATATAAAAGAATACCGATTGGTGGTCCTATTGTGGTGTCACCGAATACTTATTAATCGCTCTTTCTTAATACTCCTACCATAATTATTAATATCATTATGATAAATAATTCTGCCTCAAATAAACCTACAATATTTAATAGTAGGTATTTTTATCTCGTGCTTAAAAACCATTCAAACTGTAGATATAGCGATCAGCAGAGCAATCTCTGCACGCTAATGCGTAAAGCCCGGCTGCACCGGCTCAAATTAGCCTGGATAATGAGCGGTTCGCACCGCCCCGCGCCGATGTGACGATCGCCTCTAATTACGATATCTAATTAAACGAAATACCATAATTATAGCTCGCATCATACTCCAGCAATCAAATGAATGAGAAAATTAAACGCGTTGGTCTGAATAATGGGTGTAACCACAACCAGGGCACCTGAACGTCTCGATCTCATGTGCGCTCCATATAAAGGACAAGCTGTTCCACCTGCGTTCCTGGTATAAAGTGTCGGAAGATACTTTCTATATAAGTACCTACTAAGAAATTATTAATCCAATTCCTGGTCAAGGCCATTGAGCTATTATTACTACGTATAGAGAAGCTTTCATAAGCAAAGGTTATGTCCCATTTTTTAGAGTCAACTAAAGTTTTCTTTAGCGCTCAAACAATAATAAGTCCTAGAGATAGTAGAAACATGTAATTAGCGCTATCAGAACGCTTTCAGGAGTCTTTTTCTCGCTAACACCGTGATTTTCACGGCTCTTACGCATTTCGTTCATCGTTCTACAACAACAATTGTGGCCGGATGGCCTCACTTGAACGATACATATTTGTGTTGCGTGGCGTCTTCTCTATACGTAGTAATAATAGCTCAATGGTCAAGGCAAAGTTTCGGACAAACTGTGTCCCTTTTACCATTTTGAATTTAATTTCCGAAAATCCTTTTTAATCGATGCTTAAACAACTTATCCAACCTCTTATAAATAGGGATCCGGTCACACAGACCGGCTCGGAGAGAAGAGCATAATTTTTTATACTGCATTTATAAATAGAGTTAAGGATCATTGAAATAAGGTTTACTTTTTCATTTCACTTCTTTTGTTTGAGCGTTAGGACGGCTCTCCAGTCTCCAGCATATACCAACTACCAAAGCATGGAGACATAGACATCTCCGGAAACGTTTTGTTCGATGTCTATGGTTTTGTTCCTAATGAGCGCCCGGGACAGCGTTAGGCTGGAACCCACTAAGGGTGAATCCCGCGTCAAGTCGAATCCATACGCATGCGCCCGCGTGAATAGATGGATGCGCGATTGTGATTGGACTTGGTCGGTGCGCCTCTGCTCTGCTGATGACGCAGTAGTTTAATGTAATTATTCATAATATACATGTATAACCCTAACCTAACCTATATGCCAAATTTCGACAAATTAGTGACTATTAATTTCTGGGACCAAACAAATAGGTGCTCTAGGCACCTAACCGCTAGCGCAGTTTCTTGAGATACAAAGGTTTATTAGCGGTGGTAGATCTGCCACCTAAAAATCCTTAAAAAAATTGATACTTAGGTACTCTATGCAGGGACCGAAATAAAAATGTTTTTTATACTAAGGTTTTTTATACAAGCATACGGCCTACCTGATGGTAAGCGGTCACCGTAGCCTATTGACGCTTGCAACACCAGAGGGGTATAACTCGCGCATTGCCGAACCTACTAACGACAAAATAACAAATTAGCACCAGATGCATTTTATATCCAGTGCGTAGTATGTACTTATAAGTAGCGTAGTTGTAGGTTTTATTTTATGCAGTTTTTTTTTAATTTATTTTTTATACCACTAAGGTGGCAAACAGGCATACGGCCCGCCTGATGGTAAGCGGTTACCGTAGCCTATGGACGCTTGCAACACCAGGGGTATCACTCGCGCGTTGCCGGCCCTAGAGTTATTTTCTTTTTAATTAGCAAAACAATTGTATATATCTTTTTTTTTTGTCAAGAGGTTGACATACAGGCAGACGGGCCTCCTGATGGAAAGCGGTCACCGTCGCCTATAGACATTTGCAATACCAGGGGGATTGCCAATGTGCTGCCGACCTTGAAGAGCCCTTTTTACACCTCTTTTGAAGAACCCCATATAGTAGCGCCGTATCCCAATGGTCCGCAGTAGGAACTCCCGAGTGAAAGGTTGGGTGGACGGTCGAGGCGGCTCGAGGATATGAGGATAAACTCCACATCGCCAGCGAGCAGTGCGATGGTAGAAAGGTGACGATAGCACCAGGTCAGAGTTCTTTAGAACACTCCCCATTATACAGACGATTATCTGTAGTTTTCCTTGTAAATAACCTAACCAGTTGTTCATTGGGTAGGTACGTTTTTTTTTACGTGGGGAAATCCTCATGGATACCCGGGCACTCCGGGGGGAGCGGCCGGGTTATGTCAGACTACTACTGACTAAAACCCCACGGCGTTCCTACCTGTCGCTGCCGGCTGGATATACGGGGGCGCCGAAGCATTCGTCCGCGTATCCAGCAGCGACGGCCTGATCGGAGGCCTCCTCTTCGTCGACGGCAGAGATCGGAGCTCTTGTCTCCGGCAGACTCCCCCGAGTCCGCCACCCTTGGGCCCATAAGGGAATTCCATATACTTATCAGAGCCAAATTTTTTTTTCTACAAGTTGCCTCGTCACCGCGACGTGCGATAAGTAGGACTCGTCGATAAATCTAATGAGCCCAAACTCGGTAATTTCTAGTTCACATTACCCACCTTCCAATTCTCAATTCAACTAGCAACTCTATGTCATACGTCTTCTTTTGAAATTTTTGTTATAGCACCGTATTAGTAGCTCTCAGCGTTTTTAATAATTCCACCCTCGAAGCGGGATGAAGTTGTTTTGTTTTGTTTTATTGTTGTAGAAAAATATGTCATTTGATTCCTGTAGGCCACGCGAGCGAAGCCACGAGCAGAAGCTAGTAATAAATAAGAAGAAAGTTAAAAATCACCGTCCATAAAAGTCATGCTTTACTACAATGGTGGTCATGTAATAAATCTCTTCACGGACTTTTTGAGACAACTTGAAAAGTCACGATACACATAATTTAATTCATTTCACTTCACTGGTGCACATGGATTGATCTTTATTGGATAAAATACCACCGATAATATGCAATAAAACTCAAAATACACGAATTAATGAAAATAAAAATGAAAACGCAACGTCACTCTGCAAGTTCCCGCCAAAAAGTTCGGCTAAAAGTTTTTCGAAAATATTGTCACCATAGGCGGATCTACGCTAGACGAGGCAAGCACTTGCCGAGCCGGCCTGCGCGTCGCGCTTCGTCGATCGCTGCGTCATGTCATAAGGCATAGGTTCGTTGCAAGTTGACACTTGACGGCCGCGCCGCGGACGACGCGCTCGACGCGGCTCGGATCGCCTAGCGGAGACGCACCTTGAGATTAAAAACAGATGGATTTATGAATAAATAATTTTAATATTCAGTAATATAATGCATCTAGCACATAATCATATAATCAACTGAACTGAAAGATGAACGACAGCTTAACATAACACCTATGTGTTTCACACATATAAACATAGAACGGTACAAATCTATTTTATCTTACATTACAAACTAGAAATATGAGTCAATTCGGCTTATATACTAATATACTATTTATTCACATTAAAATTAAAAAAGACTGCCTTAATCAACGGCATATAGACGGTCCTATATCATACTAAAAATAATATTATAGTCCATAACCTACAAATAATGAGACAATTGATTTATATTCCGCAAGAATAATGTTCCTTTAGCGTGTATTCCAAAATCCAAAGGCAGATATTAATTAGTAAAATTCAGTACGGTCGTTTAGTATCCTTTTTATAAGCCCGAGCGACCTATATTTAACATTTAAAAGGATTTAGTAACTCGCAAAGAATATTGCAAAAGGTAACCACATAACACTAACCACATAATATGACTTCTGTATACCAAAATTATATACATAAATTCTGCTTAGGCATTTTGTTTGATTTCAGATTTCACAATAACACTGTAAAATGTATACGTAGTGTTGATATATAATCTAATGTAAGACTGCTAGGGCCCGTGTAATTTTTTTAATACAGATTCTATATCAATATTCTGAATACTTGCGGAATTAAATAAGTACTGTGCTTCCGTCTTAGCTTTTTTTGTGGTTTCAGTGACGGCTTCATCCGAACTTATTTCGTTCTGTAACCTTTTTCGTTTTCTCGTTTCTACTTTTTCTTTTAAATCATCTTGATCTTTTTTGTCTTGGAAATCATTACTTTCCTCTTCTAGCACTATCTCCATAACGGTTACAGTTGTTTCAGTTTTTCTTGGGCTGTTAACTTTCAAAGGTGTATCTAAACTTGTAAGAGTGGAATCAAAGATTTCATAACATTGAGCTTTAACAGAATCTTTGATTGGTGTGTACAATCTTTCTATATTAGATATAGAGTTAACTGCTACTAGTGTTTCCTTATAACTATAGTGTAGTTCATCCATGCTACGGGGATCTTGATCAAATAAAATACTTAAAGGAGTTGCTCTTAATCTTATAGAAACACCGTCGTCGATGCATACTTCCATAGAAAACTTATCTCTCAATTTTATCTCTTGTTTTTTAACAACATCTTCGCATGCATTGTCTTCTTCCTCTAAAAGGAAATAATTTGTACTTTCCTCGTTACACTCGATAACAGATAATTCGATTTCATCACTCTCAATCTCATCATTCTCTAGGACACTATCACAATCAGGTTTAACAATTTTATGTGATGACTCTCCTATCTTGTTTTCAGAAGTAAGTAACTTTGGGGAGACTTGCGGAGCATTACTATTATTTTCCGAACGTGGTGGAGTATCAAGCAAATCTCTTTCAATTATTTTTGCAGTCTCGACATCAAAGCCTCTTCTTATTAAATCAGCTTGAAAGCTTCCTTCGGTAATATTGTCGGTTAAGTTATATACTGACTTATTTGTGACAACCGTATCTATATATTCTTGAATCTTTGATATGTCGTCACTTTCATTAATTTGTTTTGTTTTATCCTTTGACTTTGCATCTTGTGAACCATCATCAGACCATCGTAAAGCTAATTGCTCTGTATCTGAATCTTGAGTGATAGTTAAACTTGCTTCCGACACAACTTCTTGCTTAGCTTTGGGTACAGTTTCTGGAGAGTCATGTCCAGAACTTTCAGAATTTATAAATGTTTTCGTACAGTTAATTTTTCTAGGAGTAGATGATTTTCTCCGCGATTTCGTCGGGACTGGAACTATGGACGACGATATATTGACGTTTATGTCTTTACTACTGGGCGGCTTTCTTATATGTGACTTCAATGGACTTACATGTGATGCATAATTTGATTTTCTTCTACTCCTTCCTCTTGGAGATTCCTTAGTCGGAGTAGGTCGTCTTGGTTTAATTTTCATAAATGGTTTTGATTTTACCTTTTTCACAGGACTTTTTCGTTTCTTATTTACAGTATTTTTCCTTTTAGTTTCTGAATTTATTTGTACTGCAGGCTTTTCATCTTGTGTTACTTTTGTGTTAGTGTCTTTATCAGTTTTATTTGCCATAGGACTGTTTAAACTGATAGGATCACTACATGAAGAAGCATTATCAACATTATCATCTAGTTCATTTAATTTACTGTTTACGGTAGAATGTTTATAATATGAAACATTTTTAGTGCATTGACGAACCGGCCTACAAGATTTCTTACAATGACTCTCATTTAGATTTGATGGTTCAACAGTAAGATCCTCTTTTGGAGATGAAATCGTAACTCTTAAGTCAGGTATAGGCACATAATCTTGGTCATCCGGTTTATAATATGAACCTCCGCTTGAATAATCTGTAGGTCGAGAGGAATATGATGATGGAGTAGCTTGTACGAGTTTAGGAGTATCCAGAAAACGAGGCGTTGGTATATTCATTATTTTAATGTCAGACATTGGATCATCTGGAAGATCAGGGCCCAAAAATTTTGGTGTTTCCATTTGAATATCATAAAGAGCTTGCTTATAGGGAGTTTCTAACAATTCAGAAATGTTCAACTTAGCACCAATTGCGTTTTGCAACGAAATTCTGTCCATTTCAGGTGTTTCACCATTTTCTGTATTTAGATCCTCTTTTATGGTTTCTCCAACATGGTTTTGGAGCTGATTAGCAGCTGGCGTACCCCAATTATCTTTAGATATAATATTTATGGTTGGCTTCACTGCAACATGCACTGTTTCTAACGGAACCTTTACAACCTCCGCTTCTTCCTCCTCGTATTTTATCTTTATTTTCTTCTTTTTGGTTTTTGGTGAATTCTTTTTCTTTATTTTAGAAGTTTTTTCTTCATTTTCACTTTCTTGTTTAACTTTCTTTGTAGTTAGACCGTCTGATGATTTTCTCTTTTTAGAACTTTTCAATCTGGTTTGTTTGGGCTTTGAATATGAATCAGAATTCCCAGTTGTTCCATTTGCCAAAACAGCACGCAAATCAGCGTCCCAGCTCGTTTTTTTTTTAGAAATTACTTTACTTTTACTATCATTTTGTTTTGTTGAGTCAGCGTAAACATTATCACCATCTTCTTTGTTATATTTCGTACTTTTTACATTCTCATTGTTTTCTACATGTGTAAAAGCTACATTAGGACTTCTGCTTAGAACAATTTCTAAAGGACCATTACTATCTTGGTTTTCAACTGTTTCATGAATTGTTTCATGTAGTATTCGTCTAGGAGTAGTAAAGTCCAAAACTCTAACATGTGTAGAGCGACGCGGTGTGGATGATGATTTTCTAGCAGGAGGAACCATATGTGGTGTGCTCGTTTCTGCAGTAGAAACAACAGTGTCTTTAGGCACTGAAGCGTTTTTTATTATATCAGTAGTCTTTATAAGAGTACGCTCACTTGATACCGATCGAGTATGTAGCATAGGTACATTTTTGCATTTTGTAATATCACTTGCAGGGCTTGATGTAATATCTATAACTAGTGGACCTAGTAGTTGAGAAGGACATTTGGAGGTTCCTGTTTCTTGAATATTACAAGTTTGAGATGTCTTAGTTTGACATTGAGACTTAATGGGCAATTTAGCTGGACCTGAAAAATAAACAAGCAAAATTATAATTAACATAAATTTTATCATTACTACTTGTGTTGAAAGTTGACAGGTTAATAGCATTTAATTATATTTTACACTACCTGATGATGGTACGACAATAATAGTTGGCATAGCCATAATTTCATCTTTGGTAAAATGTTGTTTCTTTCCAAGGGACTTATGTGTGTATGCAGGTTTACCATTTATTACAATGGTCTGCATTTGCATTAATGGTGTTGAAGTAGCATTCCTCAAAACTGGTGGCTTAGTTTGGGTATTCCCACATGGTTCATCACTATGGTATTTGCTATCAACTTTAATATCAGAGATGATTTGTATCTTGGTCTCATCTAGTTTGGGTTTTATTCTAGCATGTCGTCGGATTTCAGTATCAACTTTATTATGACTTGGATACGCACTTAAAGTATTTGTAACATTTCCAACTTTTAATAAGAAATTACATTGTGATGATTTAGGATTGCTTGTACTACAGAGATTTGGTTCAATATTAAATTCCTTAGTATGAGGTCCCCTGAAAGAAAAACTAAAGTTAAGCACAATAAAGTATTAAAATATACACACATTAACATAGTATACATTTTTGGAAATAGTCTTAGAAATTATTCAACTAATACAACAGAACTTACTGCAAAATTGAGTTTTCAGAAGTACTGGAATCAGGTACAATAGTGTTGACATGTTCCATGCCTAAAATCATACCATTACATTCAACTAAGAAATAAGAAAAAATTATCATACTTAGTCCCATACATACAAATCGAACTCTTAACACTAAACACGTAAATTAGACATTAAATTGTGGCGCAGTACTCTTATTAAGTCATGGTACCTAAGACAGTGCAGTACTAAAGCAGGGCGCTGATTGGCCGGGTAGTCCAGAATGGCATATATGTATTTGGCACAGTCAAGTTACATGTCTGGGTTAATATCTACAAATAGCATTTAGTATTTTACCTATAACTCCTGATGCGAATTCCTGAAAAGCACTTGAACTACTTTCTTTTCTTTGCATACTATTTGCAGTCTCAGGTGTACATCTGCTTTCAGAAGTAGAATTATTACTACAAACCCTTTCCAAAATACTGTTAAACTCTTCTAATTTGTTTTGTGACTCAGATGTCTCATCTATTTGCTTTACCTGAAAGTTAACAACGATATTAAAAACCAAGTTCGAGTCGGACGCACACACGAGGGTTCCGTACAATAATAATAATATCAACTACAGGCATAGCGCATAACTGAGTAGGTTCCAGCGATAGTGAAGCATTACGGGAGGGGGTGATATGTGACGTATCAGAATTGTCTATCAGAGCTATACAATTGAGTTGATTTCAGCTTTCTTATGTCATTTGAGGTAATGAAAACACCCTCCCGCACTGCTCCACAGGAACCTACTCAGTTCTGCATTATGACTATAATTTATCATAAATATTAAATTAATAGTAGGCGCAACAAAAAAAACGCCAAAAAAGACGTTTCTTGTATCGGACCTCTTTAATTTTAATTCATTTTTTAACCGACTTCAAGAAAAGGAGGAAGTTCTCAATTCGGATGTTTATATTTTTTTTTTTTTTATGTATGTTCGGGCATAACTCCGTCATATATAGACGGATTTGCAAAATTCTTTTTTTGTTCGAAAGGGGTATATTCCGAAATGGTCCCATATAAATTTCATATAGATCTGATGATGAGTTTCGGAGATAGACAACGGAACACTTAAAAAAATTACAGTAAATCAGCCGCGATTGCTGCTATCGCATAAATATGCATTGTTTACGCAGTCACACAACAAAACATCGGGCCTGTAAACTCGAAAGGGTTACGCAGATGTATTCAGTAAATATTGAAACTAAAAATTCAAAAATAATTAACTTTTTAACAAAAAAATAAACCGCCTTCAAAGTACACTAAAAAGTATAAAATAACTCTTATCTGACACTGTTTTGAAGTCAGCGAAATATTTTCTATAGAACACGTCATGCGATTTCGCTCACTTCAAAACAGTGTCAGATAAGAGTTATTTTATACTTTTTAGTGTACTTTGAAGGCGGTTTATTTTTTTGTTAAAAAGTTAATTATATTATTTTTTGTTATAATGGAAATACACATTCTGTGAAAATTACAACTGACAATGGAAATTGAGAATTTTAGAACAAGCTACCCAAAAACTGAGAATTCATGAACAGCATTCATGCAATGCATTTTGGTCGTAAACTGATAGGTAATAAATGTATTTTGGTCGTAAACTGATAGGCAATAAATGTATTTAGGTATCTAAAAATACAATCGTAAAGTTATTTGAAGTTTCATTATATTTATATTTTCTTACTAAAGCTAAAAAAAACTTACCGTAGAAATCAGTCTTGATGATGAGTTTGTTTCATTTGTGCTTATTTGGGAAACATGATTATTTTTGGATATATTTTGGGTTTCATCTTTCAGGTCATTGATTGATAGTTTTGAGCTTAAATCATTATGATGACTGCTACTTGAAGTCGATTGTATCAGGGTATCCTTCTCTAGAACTCTCACATTTTTCCTTCTTGTTGTAACATGATTACCTGTAAAAAAACATAACTCATGAAAGTCTGAAAAATATCTATTTTAATATTATAAAGAGGTAAAGTTTGGATGTAGGAAGTAATCTCCCAAACTACTGATTGGATGCTGAAAATGCTTTCACTAATACAAAGCTAAATTATATAGGGTAGAAACAAATAACTAAATTAAATAAAAGCTGACAGTGTATTCTTATTCTTGTTAGGTACAAAATATTATGGGCTCATGTGCTAAGTATATTACAAAAAATGTTTCTTTGTTAAAGTTGTTTGTTATCATGAGTACAATCATGTGTTTAAGTATTGTTTACTAATTACCAGTAATATAAAATAGTAGACACATATATAATATATATAAAATAGTAAAACTATAGGCTGCTTTTCAACCTGGGAACATTGGTAAAACTGTGGGGGACCGCTAGTATAAAATAATTGTGTGCAAAATAGATACTGTAACATTCAGACAGACAGTGAGATTAACAAGCCTCCACATGGCAAAAAAAATTTTACTTTTATATTTAGGTTATCCCTAATGGAGCCCTAATTGAAACTTTTTACCATGGATGAGTTAACCCTTTGGTATCACTAATCCCAATATATCTGAAATAGGTAATTAAGACTAATCAAGTAATTGTTATAGGATTAAACAGAAAATAAGGTAATTTCTATTAGCTGGTTAAGGACTTTTCATTATTTTATCACATAGTGAAGGAAAATGAGTAATTACCTGGTAAAGCTGTTAATGGTGTAGCCTCAACTGAACTTTCCAAGGAACTTGACTCAACTTGTGTAGTGGATAGGCTATTGGTAAGCCTGCTTTCCCTGTTCTTACAGTCACAAGCAGGTAAGTTGAGGGAATTACATACCTCACATCCACTTGGTTTTGTTGTTGTGGATGCATTTTGTTGCTGTGGGCTGAAATTAGTAGAAATTTGCAGTTTATAACCTATACCAACCTATATCAACAAAGTGAAATTGCCAATGCTTAATGAAAATGGATATTGTTACATTCAGGTGGATAGTCAGATTCACAAGACTCCATATGTCTAAGAAACGGTAAATAACCTAAATATAAAAGTATTATATTTAGGTTATGACTAATGGAGTGCTAATAATTACTTATTACGGGTTTAGGATGATATCTTAAATATAATTTTAGTTATTGCAATTCATAGGCAAGTTTATGTTACCTACTATGAACAAATACCATTAGATGACATATGGAAGATCTTGGAAAAAAAGCAGCACAAACAAGAATTACAATGGCTACACATAAGTTAATAGCATTTCTTGGTTAATATTTGGCATACATAAAGATAAGCCACATGGAAAAATGGGCTAATGTTGTGGCTCTCATAACATAAAATATCAACACAATTTAAACATTATAGATTTCTTAAAGGTTAGTGAAACCTTATAAGGTATGTGGTAAATACCTGTATAGTAATGTTTTATTATAATAAAGGCTTATCATTACCCAATTTTATCAGTATGAACTTCCTGTGCATTAATTTTGTTCAAATCAATGTGAGACACCAAGAACTTGACTGTATCCAGCAAATTACTGCATTGGAACAACTTCCTCCTTAGTGTTATTGGCTTGCATGTTTCCACTGAAAAACATAAATTATATACCAATCAAGAAAACATAATATAGTACAATTTTATGATTATCCATTGAATATTTTGAGGTTGTGTATTTTTTTTATGAATATAATTACTTTCTACACCCCTCTCCATGGGAGATGGAGAACTCTCTAGAATTATTATTCTTTCTCCCCAGGATATCCATGGGAGAAGATAGCAGATACAAATTCAAACCAAAAGCAACCCATGGGTGAAAAACTTAACAGTTTTTGTTAATATAAAAAGAAAGCAGTCACTCAATATCCAACTTGTCCTAGCTTCAAAATAGCTATGTTACATCAGAGAAAATTGGTTTTATAGGTTATTCAGGATTCTGCAGGCTTTAGTTATCTAGGCAAGGAATTAGATAGAAATGCACTAAATCTAAAAAAATATAGTATTATAGAACACATGGTAACATGAATTCAAACCCAAACTTTAAGTTAAGGCAAATCAATATAAAAGTTGATGGTAGGCCCCCAGGTTTACAGTGGATGGTCAGTGTCAAAAGTAGATTGGCATTTTAGTACCCTTTCATAATAGCCTATTGAAATTCTCTTGACAGTTTGTATGAAAACTGACAATTGCATAATATGACATGGTACTAAAGTGATGAGCTATTATTAAAGCTAACTGTACAAAGTACAGGGGTGTATTTCAATGGTAATGCATTTACCAACACAAATTGATTGTATGTCACCATGTAAACAAGTGTTGTTCTTTTACTGAGATTAAAAAACCCAAAACTTGTGTCTTACAATCTTTTACAGTGTGAGGTCTTTTTAGTTGAATTTGATAGTGGTAAGACTACTGGAGGTTGTTTCAACAATTGATGTCAATTGAACCTATGAGTCCATGCCAAATTAATCATTCCAAAATTATTTAAAATGAGAGTGGATCTATATACCTACATAATATTGCCTTGTAAATTATACATTTTGAGAAATGATAAGACCTCCCAAAGCTAAATAACATATCTTCTACGTTACATAAACCTCAAACAAACCTATTGCGCCGTTAACGTATTCTTATAAACAGCATACATAAATTATATGACAGAGATACAAACCATATATTTTCAAAGCCCTATATTCAGCCAGGATATTCTTGAGAGATGTCATGAAAATCCTGTCATACTCGTTCCTGAGGGCGTCTAGATACGGGCTTGCTTGTAGGAACTCATCGTATGCAGTCATAAGCTGTTCCTCAGCCAGATATCCTACAACACAAAACAATGGATGGATATCACAAACAATTTTGATTATCCACTGAAACCGTTACGGAACGGGAATGTAAATATGATTCCCGCCAAAGAACAATCAATTACCTAGCACAAGTTTAGCTAAATCATGCGAAGGAAATGGTGGTATCGCCATATTTATCTTTTTCTCTAAAACATCACAAGTTAACAAATTGAAATAATCATCAAACGCGCAAAAAAACAGTATTAGAAATTTCGGATTTCGGGCGAAATTACTTGGAAATAAGCTGAAATAAACAACCACTTCTACACACACACAACTTGAATGAATTGAAATGAACCCACAGATAACTGTTAAATATTAGTTGAACCACAGACATAGTAGAGATAACGCACATTGAACGGACATTACAGATTACAGACAAACACAAAATAGGTATTCTAATGGGACCTTTTATGGGCCCTCTACACGTTTGCCAAGCCTCGGCAAGCCTCCGCAAATTCAAACGTGTGGATGGGTGTTTGCCGTGGCTTGCCAAGCGTTTGCCAGCGCTTGCCGCCGACCCGAGCCGTGTCGGTTTTTCATGCACAAATCAAAGGAAGTTTGCGGCAAGCGCTTGCGAACCATCCATACGTTTGTGTGTAGTTAGTATCGCTTGCGCACTAGCGGCGAACAGACGTGTGCCTGCGTACTGTTAAAACTATGCAATGCCTAAAAATATATGATTTAATGGTCTATTCAGTAAATTTACAATTCCTCGAATGCTGAAAAATGCAGGATGCATTACCCTGCATTTTAACCGACGAAAAAACGGAGGTTTAAAGTTTACACGTATATATTTTTTCTTATGTGTGAACATGCATATCTTTTTATAGAGTAGTCCGATTTTAATCACTCTTTTATTTGATAGGGTACAACACCTCGAAGTTGTTCCCATATAAATTTGGAAAAAAATAGCTACCCTATCGGTGGGAAATAAGGGGTGATTTATTGTTCACTCACAGATTTTAATGCTGAATTGTGTATTAAATTAAACGTAATCAAAAATTAAGTATGTAGTAATGCATAAACCTACTGCGTAAACAAAAAGAGATAATGGTAGATCCAGAAATTTTACAATTCCTCGAATTTCCTGCATTACCCTGCATTTTAGAAGTAAAGTATTGATCAGAAACAAGATACTAATGCATAGAATCGTGTCGAATGTGTAAAATTTTAAATAAGCATGTTATGGAAATAAAATACAAGAAATAAATACTTATGGTTACATTCCGTAAACATTTAAATAAGAAACGTTATTGCATAAACGAGCTCGACGTCCGTCGTGCTTGCTTGTCAACGCACTACCAACGCTGCTCGCAAGCGTTTGCAAACGTGTGGATGGCTGCGTTTGTTTCCCTTGATTTGTCCAAGCGTTTGTGGGAGTTTGGAGTTTGCATGAGTTTGCAAGCGTATGGACGAGGCGTCAGTAACTACCAAAGAACTTGGCCTTAATCTAAGGTAACTACACACCCAGCGTTGCCATTAGGGTACGCACTAGTACGCATTGCGTACTATTTCTTTAGGTAGCGTTCTCAGGTACTCTCCCGTTAATTTGCGTACTATTTTACTGTCAAGCCAAAAACAATCAAATTTTCAAAATAAAAAAGTTTAATAATTTTAATTTCTGTCAAGCAAGTTTCAGCATAAAATTAGCACTAGCGACCACGGTGTGTTTTTTTTTAATTCCATGTTCCAATTCCAAATTTTGTTTTATCATTCATCATTCTTCTTTATTTTAATGAGAAGTTTTCTTCTAGGTATATAAGGAGTTGCTGAAAAATAACTAGGTGGCGCTGTACACTACAAATAAAAGTGTCAAATTAAAATATGCTGTCACATAACATTAGTGTTGCCACATAGGCCAAAAACGAAAGGTTTCCATCCTTTTTAATTTCAAATCGACAAAATAAAAATATATTTCTTTTATGAAGTATTGATTGATATTAATGTCAACCATGAACATGATTAAATGAAACCAAATTTCAGAGGAGCAAAACTAAATTTTCGTTGCTTTTTGGTAACTGTCTATTTTTTTTCGTCCGAAATTAGTAATTAGAGCCGGCATCACTGGTATGAGTGGATGTTTGTTTTCCGATGCGTTGTTTATTTTTTTGTGAAAGTCACGCTTGAGGATTAGTTGTTTATATCATCGTTTTTTTTTTTACAGATATCCAGTATAACATAGCTATATCTACAAAAAATTCTTTGTCTTTAATATCAACAATGTATAAAACTGTTCTAAAGTGCCAGTAAAGAAGTTGATTGCATGTTTACAACGTTTATATTTTTGTATACTAAAAGAAGCATTTAGGCCACAGTCAGGGGATGGATCAGTTTTCATAGATTGATTAATTTTTAGGTTTATATTTTCACTTTGTTCATCCTGATTTTCCTCTATAAGACTGCTCGTGAACATTCAAATGAGACAATGAATAGAGAAGACGCCACACATCACAACTATGTTCCGTTCAAGTGAGGCCATCCGGCCACACTTGTTGTTGTAGAACTATGAACGAAACCCATAAGCGCCGTGAAAAATCTTAGTATTTGCGAGAAAAATACTCCTAAAAGCATTCTAATAGCGCTACGTGTTTCTACTGTCTGCTTAAACGACTAATTATTATTTCACGCTAAAGAGAACTTTAGTTGACTCTAAAAAAATGGGACATAACCTTTGCTTATGATAGCTTCTCTATGTCATTTAGGTACTTACTAGTTCACTAGTAGATAGGCATAACTATCATCTTTACCTGAAAAGTTATTCAGTTAAACATTAGATATGTTAAATATTTGAACTGAACAACTTTTTAGGTACAAATTTGTTGTATAAGATAGTATGAGTTTCTTGTTGGAAGTCTTCTCAGTTCGTGTATTATGAACCGTTGGTAGAATCAATTTGTAACGTTTGTGAGTGCCTTATTAGGACCTGAATTGAATGAACGATTTTTGAATTTTAACAACTGTATTTATGGAACTGATTTTCCATATTTTTTCTGAGCACCTGCAGGATCAAAATATACATCATCCTCTAGATGAGATTCTACAGCCACATTTAATGACGAACTTGTGGTTGGTTGGAGTATTATAGAAGACGTAGACCATGGCAAAATCGACGGTACTTAATTTTTCTTCAAGCTGTATTTTTGACCTAATAGAAATAATTTATTACTTAATATGTAAGTACATAAGTAGGTAGGTACCTAGTAGAAACGATAAGTTATTTTATTTTTTCAAAAATAATAAGAATTCGCATTGTACCTGCATAAATTGAAAATCGCTAGCCTTAAAATTATTTCATAAGCATGAATATTGTCCCAAATACCATCCAATTTTACGTTGGACATCCGTGTATCACCTATAGTGGTCTGTGTCTTAATGATTCATCAGTTGGAAATGTAAGGCTTCCCTTATTGGTACAAGTCACAACTGCACAAACACGCATTTTCAATAGTTTACAAATCATTTCAAAGTAAGCTAAATTCACAAAAGTTTTGAACAAAACAAACACATGATAGTGACATAATACTAGTAACAGACGTTCTGACGGTCGGACGTCTGATGGTCAGAGCCGTGTGTAGTGCGGCAAGAGGTCGGAAGCTTCCAACCGGTGTCAGGACAACACTATCCATAGCATTGTCCCAACCCTACAAGAACTGTCAATGACACATCATCCCGCGCGAACCGCGCCCTTGACTCGTTACTTACCTTTGTCGTGTGTTCTATTATTGTTAAAACTAACTAATAAATAATTACAAATCATTGTGGATATTATTAAGTACTAGGTAAACCATTACCTAGTTACATGGTGCCGAAACCCGTTTAAAATGAGCGAAGAAACAACGAAAGATTCGGTAGGCAATCTAAAGCCACCAAAGTATTTCTCAGTGTCTGAAAACACTGCGGTTGCATGGAAACTATGGCTGCAGCAGTTCGA
This sequence comes from Polyploca ridens, assembly GCA_951394255.1. NCBI lineage: Eukaryota > Metazoa > Arthropoda > Insecta > Lepidoptera > Drepanidae > Polyploca > Polyploca ridens. The sequence continues at coordinate 8,247,595 of OX596253.1, forward strand.
ATGGTACGCCACAGCATCTAACCTGAAAAGCAAAAAGCCAGAAGTCCAAGTTGCTGTGTTTATGACTTGTCTCGGCCCGGACGCAGCAGTAATATTCAACACTTTTAACCTCACCGATGATGAATCAAAAGACGTAGAAACAATAAAAAAAAAGTTTACGAGTCATTTTACTCCACAAACCAACGAGACATATGAAAGGTACATGTTTAACCTAATAAGGCAAAAAGAAGGTCAAGTGTTTGATGAATTCATAACTACTCTTAAAAGTAAAATCAAAAGCTGTGACTATGGGACATTAGAAGACAGCATTATCAGAGACCGCATTGTGGTTGGAATAGAAAGCAACACTACCAGAGAAAAATTGTTAGCAGAACCTAACCTCACACTGCAAAAAACTATAGACATCTGCCATTCAGCAGAGCAGGTTAAAATGCAGGTGAATAACATGAAGCAGGCGACAACAGTAGACATGGTGACCTGTAACAGAAAAAATAGTAAAATTAGTAAAACTGATGGAGAAAAAAGTGAAGATACGTTTTACTGTGAAAGATGTTTTACCACACATGGACGGCGAGCTTGCCCTGCATTCAAGAAGGTCTGTAAAATCTGTAATAAAAAGAATCACCTAACAAAGTGCTGTAAATCAAGAAAAGTAGAGACAATCACTCAAAATGATAGTATAGACAGCTCGGAGGAAGATAGTTCTATTAATGTATATGTGTCAGCTGTAGAAAATGATAATGATACCCAAGACTGGTTTGAGACAGCTATGCTACCATATAAAAACATGGTGAAGTTTAAATTAGATTCTGGAAGTCAGTGCAATGTTATAAGCAAAAAGATAGCTGACAAGTCTAATGCACACATTCAACAGTCCACCACAAGATACCTCACATCCTTCTCAAACCACAGGTTACCCGTGGTTGGTGAAGCAAGAATTAACACAACTATTAAAAATCAAACAAGGGCAATCAAGTTCATAATAGTTGATGAAGAAATAGCACCAATTTTGGGAAAAGCTACATGTGTGAAGTTAAATCTTATTAAAAAAGTAGAAGCACTATCAACCCATCAAGACCTATTTGAAGGCATTGGTTGCTTAAAACAATTCTGCTATGACATTGACTTAGTTGAGGACCCTAAATTACCAATCTGTCCAGCAAGAAAGGTACCACATACTCTAAGACAACAAGTCAAAGAAGAACGGGATAGCATGGTGGCACAAAAAATTATAAAACCTGTCACAAAGCCAACTCCAGCTGTTTCACCTATGGTTGTAGTAAGAAAAAACAATAAAATTAGACTATGTATTGACCCATCAGCCATCAACAAAAATTTAAAAAGAAGGTATTACCCTCTTAACACTGTTGAAGAGATAACTGCACGCCTAAGTGGTTCTAAATGGTTCACACTTCTTGACTGTAAAAAAGGATTTTGGCAACTAAGAGTCACAGAGCGTACATCAGACTTCCTTACATTTAGTACACCATTTGGAAGATTTTCCTGCTTAAGGATGCCCTTTGGATTAGCATCAGCACCAGAAGTTTTTCAACAAGTAATGAGTTCCCTACTATCTGAGGTGAAGAATGCCGAGGTCTCAATGGACGATGTGCTCCTACACGCTCCAACTAAAGAACAATTAGAACAAACCACAGAACAGGTTATGAAAATATATAGAGACTCCGGACTAAAACTAAATAAAGAAAAATGTTTCTTCAATACCCAAGAAGTAAAATTTCTCGGGCACATGGTGACTCATGAAGGATTAAAACCAGACCCAGAGAAACTGGACACAATAAACAAAATAAAGAAGCCAGAAAATGTCAAAGAACTACAACGGTTTTTAGGTCTCATCACTTACCTGGCTAAATTTATTAAAAACCTGGCTGACATTACAAAGCCATTGAGACAGCTTCTACATAAGGACATTGAATGGGTTTGGAATCAAGATCAGGAAGAGGCCTTCAACAAGCTCAAGAAATCATTAAAGAGCCCACCGGTCCTTGGATTCTATGACCCCAGAGCCCCAATATTGCTTTCAGTAGATACCAGTAGCTATGCATGCGGTGGAGTACTCATACAGAATAATAAACCAATAGCATACTGCGCTAAGGCGTTCACAAAAACTGAACAAAACTATAGTCAACTAGAAAAAGAAGCCAATGCAATTCTAGTAGCATGTAAAAAGTTCCACACATATATATGGGGCTGCAAGAACCTGACAATTGAATCTGACCACAAGCCTCTTGAAACCATATTCAATAAACCTCTAGTAGAGGCACCAGCCAGACTGCAACGCATGTTCTTCCAGATACTGCCATACAATGGCAAAATAGTGTACAAAAAAGGGACAGAAATGTATGTTGCCGACACTCTCAGTAGAGACTGTCGCCATTTATCAAGCGAAGAAATAGACAGTGGAGATTTGCAAATATGTACTATACTGCCATTTTCAAAGCCTCGTACAATAGAACTCAAAGAGGAAACAAAAAAGTGCCAAGAACTGAATGACTTAAAAAATGTAATACTGGAAGGATGGCCTGAAAAAATAGAAGAACTACCTGAAATTTTAAAAAAATATTGGTATTATAGAGAAACATTAAGTGTTTATAATGATTTAATTTTCAAGAACAATAGAGTAGTTGTTCCTCAATCAATGGTACCCCTCGTCATAAAACATTGTCATATGAGCCACAAGGGAATAAAAGGCACTCTGCAACTAGCAAGAGACAATGTGTTTTGGCCAAACATGTCTAACGACTTAACCAATTATGTCAAGGCATGCAAAGCATGTGCTAAAATACAAAAAGACAATCAAATGGAACCTATTTTGCTTCAACCAGTTCCAGAACGGCCATGGAGTGTGGTAGCTTCAGATTTATTTCACCTAAAAGGAAATGATTATATACTAATAGCAGATGCATATTCAGGATACTTTGACTACAAGGAGTTGACTAACATTACAAGTACAACCATCATAAGAAGCCGAAAATCATGGTTTTCTACATTTGGGATTCCTGACATACTGCTGTCTGATGGAGGTAAGCAGTATGACAGTAATGATTTCAGACAATTCACCAAAGAATGGAACTTTGGACATAGGTTTTCCAGTCCAAACTTTCCACGTTCAAATGGATTAGCTGAGCGTTATGTTCAGGAGGCTAAGAACTTAATGAAGAAATGTACAGAGGATAACAGTGATATTCAATTAGCCCTTCTTCATCACCGGAATACACCAAGACAAGATTTAGGCTCTCCCGTTCAAAGGTTAATGAACAGACGTACAAAAACACTACTGCCAACAAACAAAAGTTTGCTAATACCCAAAATAATAAAGAATGTATCCAAAACTCTAAAGAAAATAAAAGAAAAAGAGAAGAATTATGGAGACAAAGGAAAAAAGTTAATTAAAGAATTCAATATTGGAGATAGTATCATGCTTAGAAAGGAACATGGTAACTGGATACCAGCAGAAATCGTAGCACCAACACCGGATAAACCTCGTTCTTATATAGTCGAGACCAGAGATGGAGCCAAATATGTGAGAAACTCATGGCATTTAAAAGCCACTTGCTCTAGACTTAACCTAGAGCCACAGAGCACGCCAGACGGCGAGCAATCTTTGTTCTCAGGTCCGCAGCAGTGTGCAACTCCTCCAACTGCACTTCCAGCCGTAAAACCAGCGGCAGAGTCAACTGCCACACCAGTCCCCGACTCGGCTGCACCTACAACAACGCCGTCACCGCAGGAAGTTCCAACATCACCGACTATGACGACAACAACACGCCGTGGTCGCATCATCAAGTTGCCGCAGCGATACCAAGATTAAAGAAGAGAAAAAGGGAGATGTCAGGACAACACTATCCATAGCATTGTCCCAACCCTACAAGAACTGTCAATGACACATCATCCCGCGCGAACCGCGCCCTTGACTCGTTACTTACCTTTGTCGTGTGTTCTATTATTGTTAAAACTAACTAATAAATAATTACAAATCATTGTGGATATTATTAAGTACTAGGTAAACCATTACCTAGTTACAACCGGTATTAATAATAATTATGTCAGTCCTGCCGCACTACACACGTTCCAGCGGCAGGACTGACCACCTCTCCTGCGTAACAATAAAAATAGGAGGCCGACGATTGGAACGTCTGTTACCAGTATAAAGCAAAATAGTTATGGATGTTACATTGTTTTTTTTTATTGAACTGTACTGTCAGCGAGACATTTATTTTCACTGTTAATAACGCCATCTATTGAGACGTAAAGAAAAGAATATTAAATACCTAGAAGAAAACTTCTCATTCTGGCAACATAATCTTAATTAGGTCATATGTCTGCCAGTGTCGAGTTATATTATAATTTCCAGTCACAATAATTATCACTTTCACAGTCTTCAGTCAGTCACCGTCCATAAATCATTTCATCGTCGTCATGTTTTATTACAATAGTGGTCAATGTACTAAAACTCTTCACGGACTTTTTAACTGGAAAAATCATGCATGATACACATAATTCATTTCATTTCACTTCACTTGTGCACATGGATTGATCTTTTTGGATAAAATACCACAGATAATATGCAATAAAACTCATAATACACGAATTTATGAAAATATAAATGAAAAAAGTCATGATTCTGTGTTACTGTTTGTGGTTTCGCTGGTGTAGTTTTGTTCTTTCGTGGTTCCTTCAGGTTCAGTGCGCAAACGGCACTTAAAAAATACAGTGAAAAACGTACTTTAAACTTGAAATTACTTGATTAATTTTTTATTCACTTCGTACTGAAAAGTTAAGTTTCGTACTATTTTTAGGTGCTGTGCGTATCTTATCGTGAAGTCACTCTGGCAACGCTGTACACACCTGTGATATAAAACACGCGTGGGTAATTTATCGAGGGCAAGTGAAGAAAAATGGAACAAATATAAAACGTTCCACAAACTTATTTGGCCCGATGCATACTAGGCATACTAGGGCAGGGGACTATCATAAATGCCATCAAATAAACTGAACCGACAAAAGTAAATCAAATTGTTTTATTACTTTAAAGATAATCGTCATCTTCATCATCATCATCGTTATTATCTGTTGAGTTATGATCGGAATCGTGTAAGAAAGTCATGTCACGAGCCACTCTTTATTTGAATTCTTAAATTTTTCCTCTATTCTACACGCTTTCGCCCATCGTGATCTATATTGAAACTTGAAACTACACACATCAACAGATTTTATATTTCATAAAATATCTAAAAATCTATGAAGAATTTTCTGATATAGTAAATGGAAGAATGATAGGTAAGGCCTTTAATAAAAAATAAAAAACATTTTTTATTCATTTTAATAAAAAAATGTTTTTTAATCGCCATAGAAAATTAGTATGATAAATTAATTAATTTCTTCTTATAAATTTATTATTATTTTAATTTTAATGGAAGATTAATAATCAGTGTTGCCACCTCTTCCATTTAAATTGTCAATATCTTGCTGTGGTATGAGGTCCCATGTTCTTTGCAAGTGTTCGTAAAGTTATTGTTCGGTCATCAAATTTGGCCGGAAATCTCTCAAAGCTTTTCTTTGTGCATGTCTTCTTCTTCTTATTTTTATGTTTGGCAACCAAGCCCAAATTAGGGCTCATTTCTGCCAGTGTCAAGTTATATTATATGTAGTTTCCAGTCACAATAAATCACTTTCATATATAGGCCTCAGTCAGTCACCGTCCATAAAAGTCATGTTTTACTATAATGATGGTCATTGTACTAAAACTCTTCACGGAGTTTTTGAGACAACTTGAAAAGTCACGATACACATAATTCATTTCATTTCACTTCACTGGTGCACATGGATGATCTTTATTGGGTAAAATACCACCGAAAATACACAATAAAACTCAAAATACAAGAATTTATGACAAAAAAAATGCAACGTCACTCTGCAAGTTCCCGCCATTTGGGCACTGGGTGCACGTGGGCAGTCTTCCACGAAGACGGGACTTCCTTTTTGGTGTAGGATAGTGCGAAAAGACGCGTCAATACTGCACACAATTCAGGAGCACACATCCGCATCCAGTGTAACAATTTTTTTTACGCAAAAATTTTTAGGCTTTAAATAGTTTTAACAGTACGCACGCACACGTCCGTTTTTTCATCAGAGCGCAAGCGATACTAACTACATACAAACGTGTGGATGCATCGCAAGCGCTTGCCGTAAACCTCCTTTGATTTGAGCATCAAAAATCAACACAGCTTGGTTCGGCCATGGATTTAATATACAAACAGGATTGAGCTCTTGGGCCAAAAACGCGAGCAGAGAGAGATAACGCATACCGAGGCTGTTTATCCCATTCTAATAGGGTGACCAAACATTTTTATAACGAACAGGAAAGTTGGATTTGAGAGATAATTTGTGTCCGGTTGACACTTCTTCTTCCTAGTCGTGCACTCTTGGCAGAGTGGTCGTGGTCATTGTTAGTCCCTTTCGCGCACAATCGCTGCATTGCAAAGTTCCTCCAATTTCGTCTGTTTGTGGCGTTTTGACACTAGTTGATTTCAAATTATTGTTTGTATTACAAAAATATTAACATTATGTTACTTAAAATAGTGAAATAATAATTTATAGAAAAAAGAAGAGATAAAACCATAATGAAAAACTATAGATATCGAGATACTTTTTCGCGAAAACCCATTATTTGAAACTGAACATTGTTATGTTCTATGTGGGTGTTGAATCGTGTACGCACGATTAATCAAGATATAAATTTCCAATATTAGCTGACCTCTCATTGTACAGAAATCCTATACAATGCGAGATCAGTTTATACTGGAAATGTATAGCTTGATGTGTAGCCCTGTATACCCATGTTTTTGAGAAAAGTTATGATTAATTTTTGAGTTACGTTTTGTGTCGAATCATCAAATATTACGTATGAATAGGCCAGGGTGCATGCAGAATTTCGTTCCGGGACCACGGCTTTTCCCCTTGCTCTTTTTTCAGTTTGCTCTACAGAGCTGTTATTTGGGAATTAAAATAAAGCAAAGGGAAATAAAACTGGAATGTGCTTGACAAAGTAGGTATTTATTAAAATTAAACACGGCTAAACAAAATCGTTTTATTTAGTTTCTGCCTTAGGCCAATCTCACTGCCTAAGTTTCTGAATGCATTACATTTCGCGTGGTGAATAGGTACGAATTATTAGCCAATGCTTTTACTAGTTACAGTTCGTGCGGTTCTTCATCTGTTATGCATTGGAAAGGATGCGGTGAAAGATATTTCAATCTTGTGGAAAACATTTGTTTTAATCGCATCAAAATTGCATTTTTGCTTCATTTCTTCTTTCGATGGAAAGCTGTAACAAACATAAAAAATAATGCTATTTCAATTATGCGATACATAGGTACAAATAATTCATACAATAGGTACACATTACAACACACAATAAACATTATACTTAGTTTTAAAAAGAATTACACTAACTTTAGTGTCTTTAGCGTCTACATTTTTTTTTAATAAACCATGGTCAAACTACTTATGACTCACCATTGTTAGTAAATAAAATCATCGTTATTCCTTACTTGTGAAATAAAATCCCACAACCAGCACATGATTCACTTTTACATGTCTTGATACAAATTTTTTTCACCATTTTCACGATAAAAAGTATAAAAACCGTTGCTAAAACTTAAAATGCGTTTCCACAAAACAACAGAAAAAGTCGCCATGTCGCCATGACACCACTGATATCAGATTTCAGTGCTACCAGAATAATTTTATGATAGCTACCAAACAATCATATTATTTTGATTATTTTACTTAAATACAATTATTTATTATTATGTACAGATGTAAACCTACAAAATAAAATGATTTAAAACTAGTTTAATAGCAAAAAAATATTTATACGTAATATATTTTACTTGTTGTGGTGAAATATTTTCTACCATCTTTAACATTTTTATCTTTTGGCAATTGAGGAAAAGGGACAAACGGCCTCGGTTCGGGCTATCTCTCTCGGCTCGTTTTGCCTCGGCTAAGATAACTAACAAAAGTAAACCCTAACGTGCATGACTTATGGTTTATTTTTGTATGATAAAATTTTTGGAGAGTTCAATCCTGTTTGTATATTAAATCCATGGGTTCGGCGCCGGCGGCAAGCGCTTGCAAACCTTTTTAAAGCCATCCAAACACCTTTTTTATTTGCACCACCAAATTAAATTTGGGGATGTTTCTTCTTAGTTTTATGTTTGGCAACCAAATCCAATTTAGGAATTATTTCTGCCAGTGTCGAGTTATATTATAGTTTCCAGGGCTGTGTTCAGTTACTACACAGCCCTGGAAACTATCGTCGGACGGGTGACCGGTGCGATCGTCGGACGAACGCACCGGTCACCCGGTGATACATACTATTCAACTGTTACTGAACGCTACGATGCTCGCCTGACGATCATGTTAGCGTTCAGTAACAGTTCAATAGTATGTGGTGCGATCGTCGGATGACGTTGGACGATCGCACCGGTCACACAGTGTGTAGTTACTGAACACAGCCCAGTGTGTGGATCTCGTGAGAGTATAAATGTTCTATGGTGTGGATGCTTGTCGAGGTTTGTTTGGCAAATGTGTGGACCCGGCATAATGTCTATCATTGTCTGTCACTTGTCATGTCAGCACTCCGCCATTGTGATTATCGCCATAATTTTGCATTTGGTCGCCATTTTTTAAATATTTTTTGTTGAATATTAGTCGGATCAGACGACTTGCTAATATCATTATCATATAGTTAAATAGTGCTTCAGTACAAATATCTGTTTATAGTGCATCTCACGGTATATTGTTCTTGTTTATATTTACAATGAGTACCACAGCATCTACAGCGCTCTTTGCTTGTTCTCGTTGTTTCTCAAGACACCCCTTCGAGGAATTGTCTCCAGGGGAACAGCTGTGCAAGGTACATTCGATAGACGTTGAAATCTAAGGTTTCAAAATCAAAAAATACCAAATACCAATTGAAGGAGACGAAACGTCGCAATTTACTGTTATTTTTGACGTCAGTAAATGACGCGGTTGTTTGATGTTATTCCAGGAATGTCGCGGATCTTTCCCGGTCGTCAAGTGTACGTACTGCCGCTCCGAGTTTCAACAAACAAGGTCAGTGTCGGTCAACTGCCAAGGTGTACCAACGCACCATTGCTTACGTCGATCATATTATATTCTCTATGACTCATAGAATTGTCTATCCTATTTTTTGTATTACTTCAGTATTTAGTAATCTACTAACAAAAGTAGAGTTATTACAAAATAAATAGTCACCTACCTAAATAGTGCCATGGAATAGGTTCATGGCTCTTACCATTTCTCAAGCCATTCCATTTAGCTCATAGTTATAAGATACAGTATAACTACATATATGCATTTCCTATTATGTGACCCAACAAATAAAATACCTCCAGTATAAGTTTTACTTGGTACTATTTTATTCCAGTTGATCTAGTAAGATCAATGTTTCTTAGTCTTTTTAGTGTAGTGAACCCCTAGTAGTTAGTTTAAAAGTACATTTTACATCTGCCAACTAACATGCCAATGATTCAAACTCACTTTCATATTTTATTATAATTATTGAAATCTTTGAAAATACCACTCGGTTACAAATACTGAACTACAAGTCTTGGAAAGGCTCTTGTTCTTAAAATTACTTTTACCAGTTTGAACCTGTGCTCCACTTTAATCGCTTGGCTCGTGGTTAAAAATATAACAATGACATCAATTGTTATAATAAGAGATGCATCCCTCGCGAAAACCAATGGGTTAACACACACCTGTAAAATTAACTGCATACTAGATGTGGATCGTTCATTGTGGAGTGTGCTTAGGCATGTTTGTACTTAAAAAAATTGGATGAAATGGAGAGTTTTATTTTGATTGTTTATATACAGGTCGTTGTTTTGGTCAGCGACGAGCGACTCAGGGTCGATAATACAAATGATACTGGTGCTAAAAAAAATATAAAAAAAATACTTTATTTTATTTAATAATAAAAATAAAAAAAATTAAATTTTGAAAATCATGTAATAAGCTAAAGTGTAGACATAATACTGAACGGGAGTAAAGGGGTGGGGCGATGGCGGCTTGCGCCTAGCTCTAGTCTGTGCACGTGCTGAGTAACCATACTTTGCGGTAATTTTATTTCAAATTGAATAAGGTTTTTCTCAACATATTTACAGTATTTAATGGAATTAAGTCTATTTTTGGGGAATATATATTTTGTACTACCGCTCCTGGGTCGCTTGTCGCCGACCAAAACAACACCCTGTATATGTGACTTTTAATGAATTTTAGAAATTAATAATTATAAAGCATACTTTTAAAGGAAAATAAGACTTAGACAAGTTTCTAGAAATCCCATGGAGATATTGTGACTAGTGGGCACACAAACACCCACACATTCATAAAATCATAAACCTTATCTTTTGTTTACACATCATTTGTAATAGTATGCTTTTGTTTATGAAAGTTTAGGTAGGTAAAGTAAAATCTAAGAATCAGTTTAAGTTAAGTAACATTCAGCTTGTATTATGACACCTAGTAGACATTCTATCACTGTTAAAGAAAAAGTGGACTTTATTTTGAGAATGAATGAAGTTGATTAAAAATGGTGATAGCAATGTTGACCTGTGCAAAGAATTCAAAGTTTCATATTCTACAATATCAATGATGTGTAAAAACTGCTCTAAAATAAAGAAGTACTATTTCGCATCATGAAATGATGTTTTTTTTTGCAAATGGCGGCGCACGATAATATACATCGACTGGGGACACTCATACCAACAAAAAATTACTAGGGTACATTTAGGTATGTCCTAAAACGCCACTTTACAGTTACTTTCAAGAAAATATAGATGTATGGGCAGTTCTCATTTTGGACCCATAAATATGATAACAAAGAGCAAACATCTTTCAGGTATAATTGATGATGGATTTTGTTAGTTCTGATCTTGCTCTTTATGGGTAAAATACTCACCGAGCTCGCAGCCCTTCGAGGCTTAATTATAGGAGCTTTAAAAATATGCTTCATGGAAGTGACCTCAGATCCATGGAAGTGACATTCCTTACATGATTGTGAGGCTCGCCTATGCTGCACAACTAAGGCTGTGGCGATGCTTTAGTTTAAACTAAAAGAGACTTGTTTTTATACAAGCAAAAAATCTCTGGGCCAAAAAAGCTTGCTATTAAGATATATTAAGACATATTATTTTAGTCCAGAAGGAGCAAAAATAGTAGAAAACTATACCACTTTCACTTTAATATATCTCAAAGTATAATAGTATTTGTGTATATATAGTATTAGTTTATTGCGTATATATTGTAATATTTGTAGGTAGACGCTCAACTTGCCACCTTTAAATTTCTTTCCTGTATCCAAAGGTTGCCTGGAAGAGATCGCTTAAGCGATAAGGCCGCCTACATTGTATAACTTCCCTAATGTGTAATACTTTTGTTATTTTTTAATATGTCAGTATATACAATAAAGAATATTTCATTCATTTCATTCATTCATTCACTAAAATTTAAATTTGTTGTTAAGATGGCCAATGATGTTCACATTGTTTTTTTTGCTTTGGAAATGCAACTTTCATTTTGAATTATATCTAATCAAAAATATAGATTTCGAAAACTCTGAAATCGCATCAAAGCATATTGAAAATTCAATAAGTGCCCATCTTCATCTGAAACAGGAGCAAAACTCAGCATCTCAAAATGTGTGATTGTATGTAAAAGTTATTTCTTTCTTTCCAGCAAGTCCAATACATCTTCAATCTGTAAGAAGTGTGAAGTCAATGTCAAGGCGTATGGAAAGCCTACAGCATGTGAATATTGTAACACCATAGCTGCATTTATTGGTATGGAAATAAAATATTTGGAAAAATCCACCTGCTTGTCTGGTGAAAGTTAATAACCAGGGAAGCAATATTGTCCTTCTGGCTCTGGATTAGTTGCCATTTACCAAAGATTTATATTCTATATTTGCTTGTGATGTGTGAAATGTAGATAAGCTCCTTGATATAAACCATATTATCCAATGAGGCTAGGTCAAAATATTTACGGGGTCCTTTAAATCCTGCGAATTCGAGGATTTCCAAAAGGATAGTAATGCCAATAATTCTTGATTGAGATGAAACTTTCAATTGTTATAATATTGAGCTTTTCATTCTGTTGACTGGTTGTTTTAATATTACTGTTTGGTCCAGGTAACAAATGCCAACGCTGCGCTAATTCTGAGCGTAAATATGGGCCAGCAGTCACGTGTGAGCAGTGTAAACAACGTTGTGCCTTTGATCGGCATGATGACTGTAAAAAGGTAGGTATTTTTTTCTATCAGACGGTAAGCAAGCTTACGGGCCGCCTGATGGTAAGCGGTTACCGTAGCCCTATGGAAGCTTGTGATGTCACGGGTGCTGCATCAAATTGGACACTTGCAACATCCAGGGCATCACTCATGCGTTACCGACCCTTCCCACTCCCCTATGAGGGCTGGCAACCTTACTCACACGCAGGAACACAACATTGTTATTTGGCTGCGGTATTCTGTAAGGTGGAGGTACTTCCTCAGTCGAGCTGCTCGTTGAGCAAAAAATGCTATGCTCTACCTCTCTTAAACTACCTGTCTTATTATATTAAAGGCCTGCGTAGACGACGATCTGCCCTCGCTCGCGTACTTTGTGTCCGTGAAAGGACAATGGGCAGAAATGTATGGAGTTTGGTCTAGGTCGCGGCCACTTATGAAATGTGTTTTTTTTTTATCCTTCATACACCCACAAACAAACCTTATTATGAAAAGGAATTCGTAATGTATTTGAATAAAAAGTTATAAGACTTTGAAAATAATTATATTCCATAATTTCTCAATACAAATAAGGGTTTTTTTCTGCCAGATTGCTTTGATTTCCATGGACTAATAGCGATCCATAGTACTTCACAACCGCGTCGCTATTTACCTGCAATCCAGCACCCATACTCAACCCCCGCGCAGCCCCCCTCTATTTTCTAGGTGCGCGAGATTATTTAAACTATTCTTCGCTAGTTGACTGTCGAATTACTTCGCATAATTTTGTGCTCTCACTATTTGGATCTTCTTCTCTACTCAGTAACAACTCGGCCTGCTTAGCTTTGAAAAGTGTTTTGTGTGTCGGACGGTAAAATGAGTTGGATTAAAGCATCGGCGCGCTTTACGGACTTTGTTAAAGGATTGTGATTGCGAAAGCAATGGATCATTGTAAAACGTGCCGCTTTTCGACTCAAAACTGGAGGCGTTTCGTCACCCCTTTTCAAATGGGCAATATGCAGCATTAAGGAGCTCTTCAATTAACTGCACCTTTTTTGGATGAGGTTATTGTTAACGAGTTCAATGTTTTTTAAGTAATCCCATACGATAAATAATAAATAATCATTTTCTTTGGGCACTCTGAAGTTAGAAATACAGATATTTCAAAGGCAGAAACAAGACTCTGCATCTATAAAAATAATAATAATAAAGCCGAAGGGTTATTTTGTTTATTTAAACGGGCTAATCTTTTAATTGAATTTTAAGACGATGATAGCTTAGTAGTAGTGACGTCGGATACCGAGATGAAAGTCCCGGGTTCGAATCCTACAATGAGCTTGAGCTTTCGGTGAAGGAAAATATCGTCAGGAAACCAAGGTGATAGGGTACATTGTAGTAGCATTTGGCTGGCTACCATCATCAAGTTGAGAATCTATCGCCAAGCACCTTTTTTTATACCACTAAGTGGCAAAAAAGCATACGGCCCGCCAGATGTTAAGCGGTTACCGTAGCCTATGGACGCTTGCAACACCAGGGGTATCACTTGCGCGTTGCCGACCCTGCAGAAATCTCTTCACACCCTTTTTGAGGAACCCCATGTTGTACTCCATTGGGAAAACCACGGCGGGGAGCTCATTCCACAGTCCAAGCGTCCGCGGAAGAAAACTCCTTTTAGCCCGCACAGTTCGAAACAATTCTGGTTTCGGTGTGTGAGGATGGACTCCCCGTCGATGGCGAGAGTTGCGATGGTGGAAGGTAACCGTAGGCATCAAGTCGAACAATTCCTAAGAACACTCTCCATTGTACAAGCGGTAGAACACACATAAGGAGGCAAAGTCTCTCCTTAAACTGAGGGGATCTAAACCGCTTGTGAGCTCGGGATCGTCAACGATTATGACGGCACGTCGCTGAACCGAGCCCATAGATGACAGCAGTACTCCATATGAGACCGGACTTGCGACTTATAAAGTTGCAGCCTTTGCCCCGATGTGAAGTACTGCCTCGCTCGGTTGAGCACTCCAAGCTTTTTGGATGCCAGCTTAACCTTGTCTTCCAAGTGACTTTGGAACAAAACATCGCCAGAAATGTCGACGCCAAGGATCCCAATGTTGGGGACAGCCAAAGCCTTGCGGGAAGCCTGCATTTATGTCCATGCTATCGGAGCAGCTACCATCAACGACTGCTTTAATGCATCTGCTGGACAGAAAGCTGGCGACCCATTTGCATAGTCCCTCGGGAAGCCCGTATGCTGGTAACTTCGATAGAAGACCCCGGTGCCAGACCCGATCGAACGCCTTCGCCACATCTAGGCTCACTGCCAATGCCTCACCTTGACTCTCTATGGCGAGTGACCAACGGTGTGTGAGATACACTAGAAGGTCACCAGCCGAGCGACTGTGGCGAAAGCCGTATGGTCGGTCGCTCAACAAGTCGTGATCCTCCAGGTATCTCAAAAGTTGCGTGTTGATCACTCGCTCCATGACTTTTGAGAGAAGGGAAGGGATGGCGATAGGCCTGTAATTCGTCGGGTCTGATCTGTCGCCCTTTTTGGGCACTGGGTGCACGTGGGCAGTCTTATCCTATCGGTGTGTTCCGACAGCTGCACTTTAGAGCAAGTTCCTTCTAGGCTTTGTGTGCTTACCACCAAACTTCGGACACATTGTCATCTTCACTTATCATGGTAAGATTGCGATTGTAAGACACAGGCCAATAAAAAGTAAAAGAAAAATATTTAAAAAAAAACAATTGCCAGCCGGATTCGAAAAATTCTTTCACTAATGGGAAACTACATTATCCCAGAGTATGATAGGCTACTTTCCATCCCAGGAACGTGGGTAAGACCGCGGAGGACAGCTAGTAATTGATAACACCGTTATGATTATGTACCGTTATATCGGTAATTAAAAGTTTAATTATCTCTTAAACCAAATGAGTTACAGATTTGGTACTTTAATATTTTCTGGTCGTTATAATAAAACCTATCGATTGACAATGGTTTCGGCAGTGGCCGCACCCTAGACCATTTCGCCCATTCTCCTTTATCAAGTTAAACTACATTGCTTAAAACCTATGACTGATTCTAAAGTACCCCGAACAAAACCTGAATAACGGCGGACACTGAATGACGGGTAAATCAACGTAGACGACGAATTTTAGTTCGCGTTGAGTGCTCTATAGTGTGACACGTGCTCTTATGAGTTTTAGAATCGATCCTTCAAAAAATGAAAACATTACAAAAAGGTATTCGAAGATTTTTGTTTGGAGCCTGGCATATACTCATCTGGCGCCATTTTGGTTTTTTTTAATGGCCGCACATTATGAATCCTGTATACATGTAATTGGGGACATTGGAACAAATAATTCCTAAGGTTTCTGTTCTAAAACGTCACGTTACAGACTTGATTCTTGATGAAGATTTGCAAAAAAATAACGATGTTTGATAAATTCAAAACCCATGAAAATTTACTCATGCTAGAATAGCTAGATTGATTTATTGAATTCAAAATTCGTTCATTCAATTGAGGCCCTAATAAGGCACTTACTATCGTTAGAATGATTGATTCCACCACAGTTTCATAATGCACTTGAGCTGAGAAGACTTATTAAGTTATTATTATTATTAAGTTTCCCGCCCGTGCGAAACAGCGTCAAAAGAAGAGCATAGCATTGCTCTCCCTTTTGGCACGCAAAGTAAATACACTCGCATCATCTATTTAGATTTATGTCTGTGGTACAATCTGCCAATACAAGTACAAGCCGCCATTCTCAAAATCATTATTGGAATAGGTTATAAATATAATTCACGTATTTCAGGTTGAAGGTAAACTTTTATGCTGGCTCTGCATTCAGTCTCTCAAACGAGCCCTGGCTAGAACAAAACAACATCTCTCTTCTTCCGACAAACATAAACACAGGATGCACAAGTAAGTACTAGACTAAAGTTATGTTCAGGATCATTATTATTTATTTATTTATTGAGCTGGACCGTGTTAGACCATGCTTATTGAGAGTGCTCGTTGCAGCAAGTCAATTGAACATTCTCAGTTCAAACACTATCATTCCCTCTTGTACTCTCTCTATCTCCCTCATTTTCTTTCTTTCTCTTAAGAACTTAGTATCAAAATAAATAAATATCCTAGGACATTCCTCACACACGGTAATCTGATCCCAAACTGAGCAGAGCTTGTACTATGGAAACCAGATAACTGATATAGCATATTCTACTACTTAAGTAAGTCATGGTAACTTTTTGTTTCTAAATACATACATAATTACACCCAGACAAAGGACATACAGACATGTTCATGCACACAAATGCATGTCCTGTGTGGGAATCGAACCCACGACCTGCGGCGCGATAGGTGGAATCTTAACCAACTGCACCAACTGGCCCGTTCATCTCTACAGAAACTTTGTAAAAGGAAAGACATAAGCGGTTTTTATTAAAAGTTTTTTATTATTTGCAGATCAAAGGGTAGTCACAAAGAAAAGCGTAAATCAGACATGATGAAGTCCATAAATGCCAGCGACTCCTCACTCAATGATTCTCAACCGCTGGAGAAGAAATCTAAAATGAACCCTATGCAAGGTAACAATTGAGAGCTCAATTATACATAGCTTGTATTTGAATGGTGGAGGGACAGCCGCACAAGAGCCATTTTCTGTCAGGGTGACTGCTTGTTTGCAGAAAGTTCGTATAAAATCCCTAATAGGCTAGATTCCTGAAAATTCTATTAAGACGGGAGCCGGGCTGCGATTATTCCATACAAATGTATTCCCCTGTTTCCTTCCTGAATAATGCCTCTAGAGTCATCATTTTTTTTTCATATAATCAAGTTCTACTTTGGACACGTCCCTGTTACTTCCTTTTTTCAGCAACTAATGATTGAAGAAATTATGGCCCTCCAAAAATTACAATAAATGCCCTATTTTTCCGCCGTGATTAAAAGGACTACCAGACGAATTCGAAAAGATTTTAACATAAAAAAGTAAGAGGGACCTAGATACTCCCTTACTTAAAATTTTAATGTAAAAAATAATTAAATCGGTTCAGTTTTCGAGGAGGATACTGGGGAAAACGAAACGTCGATTTCGTAAATTTTTTTGTAAATAAATTGGTCTGAGTTGCAGATGTCCCTATCGCGCATAGCGCATAGCATAGCGGCATAGCGCGATGGCAATAGTTTCTTCAAATTCCTCGCAGCTAGGAACCCCTCTTAAGTCACACTCAATATTGAGATTGATCTGTGCTGGCTTTAGATTGTTAGTCACATTTTACGCGAATGTTAGGTTTGTTTTCAGGTGAAGTGGACCCGAACAGCTCGGACCACGTCGTCGCGATGACCCAGCTCAAGGAAACCATCGCCAGTCTACAGAAAAAGGTGCAACAAAAAGACAATGAGTTGCTTACCAAAGATAAACTGGTGAGAAATTTGCTTTTGACGTTCAATATTCTACTTTGTATCTATGAATCTAGTGTATTATGTTGCTGTTTACTTTTATTTGAACAAAAACATGTAATAACAACCTTATGTTACAGATAACTGAACTTAAAGCCCAACACCTCACCAGCAGTCAAGAGCTTCGTACCGAAATGAAAAACAAAGATAGGCTCAATGAGACCAAATTCAACCTAATGAATACAAAGATTCAAAATTTATTGAAGGAAGTCGCGACACTCAGTAAATCAGCAAAAAAAAACAATAAGAACACTAAGGCGGTGCTCGCTAATACAGAAAATAGCGGAAGCGGTACCGACAGCCCGAGCACTAACTAGAACAATTACACAAACCTATGCGTTAGTTTTAGAAATATAGCAGACAAAACAATGGAAAATATTCCTCTTATTTTTTTACTCTACAAATGGTTTTATTTGTAGACTTTTTATAAACTTAAGAATAAGTAGATTTGAATTCGATAACACTTTTTAGTTTTAATTTATTAATGCAACAAGAATATTTGTGAAATCTTTAAAGTACATACATACACGAATTATTTATTCAAAACAATATGACAGGGATCATTAATTCATTATATTCCATTCCATCAATTCCTACTAGGTACTCGTCGAGATGACTGATAGAAAGGATTAATGGCAAAACGTTTATATTGCGCCTATCCCAAATAATGTTTGAGAATAGGCCAATCAGATGATGATACACAATAATAAAACTGAAGCGGGTTTTACAGGTATTATGTCAAGTCAAATCGTGTTATTTAATAATAAGGGAGATTATTTTTTTTGTATCAATTTTTCCATTCATTTTAAGAAATAACTTCTTTACCAAAACAGGCCTCCCACCTTATGGTGATAGTCTTTTATTTTTCTTTAGTTTTAAGTTAATAGTTAATAAACGACGTTTTTTTAATAAATTATCAAGAAACAACTCAGAAATATGGTTTTATGTTAAATTATGTTTTATTGTGCGTTCCAGACAAATGCGTATGTGCCAACAAATCTCGTTAAATTAAAAATGATAACCCCGCTTTATATTTTTTTTTATAATGTTTATTTTTTCTTAGCTGTTTCTTTCAAGTCAATATAGAAATTCAATCGTGAGTCAGAATGCAGACTCCGTCTACATACAACAATATACCAAATTGCTGCAAAAAATGTTAGTTCAAAAGTCAAGCTTATAGCTGTATATCTTTACTATTTATTATTTATCATGCGCGGAACGCACAAAAAATCAGTGTAATTTATGTGCATTTTTGTAAAATCGTTCAATTTAAAACATGTAGGTACATTGTACCGTCACTTATTTGATCGTAATTTATATTAGCATACCCAAAATCTATTTTATTATATGTATCATATGTAAAATCAGATGAAAAGAAATAACGCAAATCAAAATATTATTTCTTATTATTGTAAGGAATTGCAAATTGCCAGTTTCTGACAGCCAGTTGCTGAAAGTATGTCTGAAATAACAAGGACGGCAACAGTTTAATTTTAGATTATAATCGTCAACTCATTTAAAGCAATGGTGTTACTAGTTGGTATACCATTAAAAAAATAGCTAAATGAGCTTTTATAAGTCAAAATCTTTTTTTTTATGAGATATCGAATTGGGAAATTAAAATCAAAAAAATATTGTCATATCAGTGTTAACAATAATATTGAATGTGTGTTTTTTGTTGTAAATGTATTTATGTGTGATGTGAAGTCAAAGTCGATATTTTAAAAAGCTACAAGGAGATTTTTCACTTATAATCGCTATATTGTCGATCGAAACTTAATTTTATCTTTGTTTGTAAGTAGTGAAATTTGCTAACGGGTTACCTCAGTTTGGTTACACATTGTGATCTAACGAAACACGATGGGATCTTGTGGCTATGTGATTGTAGAAAATCGCATGCACACCTATTCAAAGGGTAGCTGCGAATCAGTCGATAAGTCATATAGTGATATTTTTTCCTTTCTCAACTGGATATTGATCAAACTACCTTGTTTTGTATGTATTTAGTTAAATCAATCATTGCTAAAACCAGATAACTGATATAACTCAAAATGGATGAATAGTTTGTAAACCAACTCAGCTCAGTAGTGTTGATTTGCATCATTTGAGTCTATTGCAAACCATTACAAAACCTTTTTTTTTATACTTATGTAATTCGGCTGGGTTGTAATGTTAATTAACCTTAACGTTACGTTTTGGGTTTCACAATCTCGTTAATTATTGTGAGTATTATGAAACCCGGTTCTTATTGTAATAGTGATAACCAATTTTTGTATTTGAATGATTTACGTGTATTCGTAAAATCAAAGTATGATTTCAAAGCTGTGTGGAACGATTATTCCAATAGAATATGACCTGTGAAATTAAAGGTAATAAATAATGTTAGAAAAAAAAAATGAATGAGTAAATGAAGAAAACAACAATAAATGTTTTATTCACAAAGTTTTCAATATTAAATTCGGACTGGTCGATCATAGGATTTCTAATAATGAAATACTTGAGTAGACTTTAACCCCCTTATTAATAAATAACGTGTAAGTCAGTCTTGGAATAACCAGGTATTAAGATAGCCTCATCCCTTTTTGTTTATATGACATTAGAAAGTGACGGATATATTTTAATCCTAGGTTTAACCTCAGAGTATATAAATACTACGTACAAGTTTAACTATACTTGACTTACACCTTATTTATTAATAAGACGGTTAGATATTGCTATATTAAAATAAAAAAAGTCGTTCAATCTGTTCGGATTGTATGTTTAAAAGGCTCCTTATTCAATAAATTGCACCAAACATCACGAAAAAGAGCCAAATGAGAACATCTTTTGTTTTAAAACAATATGTTGCTTTATATGCAGGGTGATTTTTTTTGCAGCCAGTGAGGGCAACTTCTGAACTACAGGTCTTAGAAAAAAACGCTGAAAGGAACTCCGAGCTGAATTTTGAAGAAAATAAAAATGCCGTTAAAAATGGAAAAAAATATGTTTTTTCACATTTTTTTTTATCTTTTTCTGCTTCTATGTCACTATACGAACAAAATTATGTATGACAATCTTGGTCACAAGTTGCTAGAAGTTATCAAAATTGACGTCTAATTGTTTTTCAGAATCCCAAGAGCTAATTCTTTATGGCAAAACATAGTGAGGTCCCTGCGAGATCTGCTCCACCTCGTCGAACTTTAAGTAGGTTAAAACCATGTTCAAGGAAAATATAAAATAATATTTTGGATAACTTCTAGCAACTTGAGAGCAAGATTGTTATACATAATTTTGTTCGTATTGTGACGTAGAAACAGAATTTTGAAAAAAAAATATCTCCGAAAATACTATTTTTTTAAATAAATTTTAATGGCATTTTTTTTTTCATTAAAATTCAGCTTGGGGTTCCTTTCAGCGTTTTTCTCTAAGAAATGTAGTTCATAAGTTGCCCATACTGGCAAAAAAAAAACACCTGTATATTTCACCGTATTTTTGTGAAAACCGTTAGGCGCCGATCCCACAGAAAAGAGTTCTCGAGTTCCGCGTTCCGAGTTCTGCATTCTACGTTCACTGTACGCTATGCGGGGCCTTTGAAAGTAAAAAAAGTGTATGATGTGCCATCAGTAGCGAATATTGCAGAACTCTAGTCTGCTTGCTGTGTGCATAATAGTCAACACGGAATGCAGAACTCGGAACTCTAGAACTCTCTCTGCGGGATCGGCGCCTTAGTTTATAATCTACCTAGCGAGATTGTAAACTCCACGATAAATTGTGAACTGTACCATACTTACTGCATATAAAATATTACATATGGCTTACCGATATACCTGCGCAGAAGATACATTTTCAAAGCGCGGGAAACGCTATTGGGGCGTCACTTGCGAGTGAGACGGAACTAACAGCTGCACTGTATTATGAACCTTATAGTAGTGATCTAAGGTTGATTGTAAGTTTTAAGCATTCCTATCAATCTCGCTAGGTAGATTATAAACTAACAGTTTTCACAACAATACGGTGACATATATTATTAATTAATTGGCTCAAATATTTACAAAGTTATCAAACATTTTAAGAAAATCCAAGAGCTAATTAACGCTCATTCTGCACAAAATCACACTATAAAAGATTCTATAAATTCATTCACACAACACTTGATTAACCCATAAAACTTTGAAAATTGATATTCTATTAACTTTGATAAATGATAACACACTTTTATTTACTTGCATAATGTTATCTAACTACGTCATTTTACCAAACTGCGCGACAGCAAAAACAGGGTTATGTTTTTGGCAGTTTTACAAGTAAGATGATTCACCTTGTTTGTTTTACGTCTCAATGTCCACTAGATTAAATTTTTGAATTCTTTCAGAGTACTGAAAGTGTGATTATACAAAACATATTGTAGCATGTAGGCATAAACAATAACCTATTTACTGAAACTAAACAGAGCACGTTCAACTCATTATACACGCTGTCTATCTCAAGATGTCCAAGCTTTTCATACCACTTGTCCGTCAACGATATCTCTTGTTTAGTAGGGGGTTTAACTCACGAATATGACGCACGTACAAAGATCTTCTTTGTTAGGGCTACCTCTAATGTTTTGAAGATATTTTTGTTTGAGGTCAAATATCATACAGGTTCCTAGTAGGTAGGTTGACCATAACGAGTTTTATCCTACATAATTAGAATCATCATCATCAGCCTGTGGTCGTCCTGCTAGACTGAATTGCCTTTCCCAATAGTCTCAACATCTTCCGGTCCTCCACTTTTCGACTAAACCAAAAGAGATAATAACAAATGTCAGTAATTTGTTGAGATACAGCAGGATTGTAGGTCTTGAAAAGACCTTTCTGAAAAGGCTGCGATAGCATTATGGCCCTTCTGATTCTGACGATGACCCAATAATCTAGGAAATGAATAATAGGCCAATCAAATTACTTAGTTCTTTTTTGAGAATTAATTTCCAGCAAGGCGGGAAATCGTTTTAATACCTTAATTTGGTCCTAAATGCGTGTAATCTATGTAATACATTTTGGGAGCCAAGTTTTTGCGAAATTATTGCTCTTTTTTCAGTTTTTTGCTTGTAGCTCGAAAACTGTACGTCCGACGGAAAATGTCATTCTGATCTTGAACTTAAAGAGGGTTAAATTCTGCGTCGAGCATCTAAAACTTCAAATTCGGTTCAGTGGTAGGTACAGTCAAAATCAAAATTAAAAAAATCGGGAAAATTGACACGACATTAATAAAATATGATTAAAAACATGTTATAAAAATCGCTTCGTTTTCGTCCGCTTGGCTCCCAAAAGTTATGTAGGGGAAGGCCGGGCAAAGTGGATACCTTAAGGTATTTAAGGTTATAGCAGAAAAGGTATACAATACAAAAACAAAATAATTATCGCAAACCAGTCTTTATTTATTGCTCTTACAAATACGAACATCAGTTACCATTAATATTTAAACAATAAACAACTGCAATTAAAATTTAAAAAAGTACGAAAGTATTCGCTTTGCCCGGTACCCCGGGTAAAGCGGACACAGTACTTGGGCAAATTGAATACCCATATTCAATATCTGAAAACATAAAAATAACTTTGATAAACTGTACTAAAAATCTTTGCTTGACCATAAAATTAGACAATTAAGATTGGCAATTGTCACAGGTTTACCCTTGAGTGCCATCAAAAGCAGAACAATCTTCGTGTCACCATTGTTGACAAATGTCACATTGAATCCAATTTTCAATTGGTTTACCGTCTTCTTCTATATATATTTCTCCGCAAAAAAAGCATAAAATATCCTTAAATTCTTTATTTTCTTTGGCTGTTTAACCTTTTTATCAGTTTTTTTGTTGATACCATGAAGTGGATACCATATCCACTTTGCCCTATTCACTTTGCCCGATTAGGTAAGTTTTGAGGTTAACACATTTCATACAAAAAAACTAATAATTCTGACTTTCTGTTAAATATACCATAAAAACCTACTTTGATATGCTACCGAATTAAGACATTCCTAAAAATCAAGAACTAGTAATACAGGAGAATTGATCAATGTACTTACCGCGTAAAATCAATCTTTTATTTACGAAAACACAAATCTCCACACCGCGGACGGGACGCGACGCGGCCCCTCGCTTCGATGTTTGCCGCGTACTAAACCAAGATGGCCGAACGTAATAGTGGTGGCGTGTTGAATGAAAAACTAATAATTTAGGAGTAGTGAGGAGTATTCGCTTTGCCTGGGGTATTCACTTTACCCGGCCTTCCCCTACACCTCCTGCGATTGCGCAAACTCAGTAGTGCAATTCTGTTCTTTTTTGACAGCTGACGACGACGACGTCCGTCGTCGCGGTCTATTCTCTATACATTCGTAGTGCGGTGCTACATTTTTCAATTGGTCAATTAATTAATGTTTAATTTTAGGAAGCTCCTATTAAGGTCGTATTATGTATCCATTATAAAAAAAAACCTGTCACTTTGTGGATCACTTTCATTTATGATAGTTTCTGTGTAATGTTATGATATTTGAAGTAAGTATGTTTTATTACAAATTATTTATTATAAATCTAAGACTGTTCTTTGTCGAAATCAGTCAAAAACAAAGGCCCAGTTCAGCAGAGGACATCTCGTGACAGAATATGATGATGATACTAATTTTATAGTGGTTACAGAGTTGGTATACATATTTCAGATATCTGCAGCTCGGATAAGTCATATTATGGGCATCCTTAAATCAGCCAATGATGAAGATATCTTGGAAAAACGTCGTCAAGCTCAACAGTTGAGACTTTTGGCGAGTAATTCTTTAACTATTCTTGTTGAAATAAACATTGATTAAATTGTGCACAGCACTACAAAGTCAATGCATTTTTATTTACTGGAAATGCTAAAATTCTTCCAAATTCTATATAGAAGTCTTTGATATCTGGCTTATTTTTATTATTCCTTATAAAAAATACCTCGTCAATTTAGTAGTATGTACTTACATACGAGTATGTTATTAAACATTATTCGTGAAAAAATGTTAATTGTTTCAATATTTTCAAAATATGGGCGCTATATCTAGCTTTCTTTTTGTGAAGTTTAAGTCGTAATATTAAGATAAACCAATGGATAGCCTTCATATTAAACCTTTAAAATTGGTATATTCAGTACATTAAAGTTTTACTAAAATATGAAATAAAATTAGCCTTTATCTAGTTTCCATATCATAAGTTTGCTTAGCTTGGGATTACGACTCAGATCATTAAAATAAATGAAATCCACTCGCAGAGCGCAGTTGATGTTTACAATACACCTTCCAGCCCATTTTAATTCTTTTGACCTATTCAAGTATTCAATTGTTTCGACATGCAATAGTCCGGGAGGTACTGATGCATTTTAGGTAGTATTAATACGCCGATCGATGGCCATCTTTTTCAATAGATCTTGAATGACTAATATGTGAACCACGCATCAGCGATGCACCCGCGGTGGGTTTAGGATTGGAAGGTTACGGCAGGGGTAAACTTTTTTTTTACAAATTCATGCGAGCAGCTGATGCGTGTTCCCCCCTCCACCATGCAGCAGACGATTTTTTTCAGCTCAGTATTATGTCAAATACTTATGAAACAAGTTTGAGCCGGCGTACTATGTCTTTTTTTTTACTGGGAGTGGCTGATGACGGATGTAGAAGACTTGAGCACTTACTTGAGCAGACGGTCGGTTCACTTATTAGTCATATAAGATCAACTATACATTTCAACGTCAGCCGGCTTACTATGACTTTTGTGTTTGCAACGCTACCTCCCGGACTAACCGTCACAACGGAGTCGTCGTCGGTTGCTGTCAAAAACGTTTCAGAATACCAAAGCAGATTTCACGCATTTAGGACCAAATGAAGGTATTAGAAACGATTTCCAGCTTACTGGAAATTAATTCCGCAAAACGCTTTTTATGATCTAATTTGATTTGCCTATAATCCTATTGCGATGGGACTTCACAGGATGGTACAGTATTTTCTTAGGGATAGTTTAATGAAAGTTACATGATAATCAGATCAGCCGTTTACGTGATTTAGCCAATATTAAAAACGCATTCTCTCGTCGGCAACACTATCTGAAAGTACCTAATCGGTATCCAAACTAACAAAGAGTTATAATGTAATGCAATTTAATTACAACGCTACGTCTATGCCTATGTGATAATTTTAATTACCTAATTAGGTTTACGAAAGTTTTTTTTCGAATCCTTATGACTTTTAAGATAAACTCAAAAACGCACGCTCTTATATTATTCCCATTAAGTAGTTTATGGAAACAGGAACTTGCAAAGATGAAAATTCAATTTAAGTAGTCGGGAAACAGGCAAACTCGATGGTATTTATATGGTATTTACCGACCCTATTTATGGAATTGACTCTTGTAATCCCGATGACGTTTGATGTTTTCGTAGGTATATAGAAGTATTGGTCTTAAATACTATAGCTTGCTAGCCGCATTATATTTAATCTTATATTACCTACCTATATCGATAGATAAAATTCCAGCCAGTAGGTATTAGTTTATGATTCCAGCGCTGCGTGCATGTATGTAGGTACTATCGATAAGTAATTTGACTACTTTGGTCGACAAATCAGTCATAATGACAACTACGAGAATGAAATTGATACTTATCGTTAAAAAAACCGATAGTTTATCGATGTTTTAAACTTATCTCGGTCCATGCTCGGCATGGCAGGACCGACCGTAATGACTACAAATTTCGAGAGCAACAGGATCTTTGATAGGCGGCGCCTCTACTTCTTGGAATGGATGTGTTTGTTACCATTAGGTACCACCAAAGATAGATACGCGATAGAGCCCCCGTTTTGGCAGTGTCACCTAAGAAAGAACTTTAGAACAAGGGACTGAAAATATCTGATATTTGACGACAAATAACCTAGCCTACCTAACCTAACCTACAGACAGAATTCTAATCCGTGTTGGTGGCCCTACTAGAAGTCACACTAAATAGATTAATAAATTATGATAGTTTAAACTAGGTACCTATTTCAATAAATAAATAAATGTTCCCTGGGGGGGGGAGCGGCCAGGTTATGCCGGACTTTTACCGGCCACCCACGGTGGTCGCCACCTGCGCTATAGAGAGGGGGACGGGCTCTCGTGTTGAACGCGTACCTGCTCACCCTTCCAAGCGCGGCGCTTAGATAGCTCGTCCCGAGAGAAATTTTACACCTCCCCCAGCACCGTCGCTGTGCTATCGCACGATGAGTCGTGACCACATCGACCCATCGTCCTCCTTGGGCTCGCTTCTGGGCGCACAGAGCCCCCGCTCTGATTGCCCACGACCCCAAAGGCCCCGTTTAGTCGCCTTACGACAGGCAGGGGAACACCGTAGCTGTTATTCTAAGCCCGAGCTACAGGGCAGGGGGGCCGCGACGAGGCACGTTTGCGCCCCGGCGGCTTCGCCTCCGGGTGGGATCGGCCCTCTCCCGATCCTGCTCAGTAGCCTCCTGGACCATTACGGTCTCACAGAAGGAGGCTACGGCCCTCCAACCTGCCAACTACCTAACGGTAAATTGTGTAGAAAAAGGGTAAGTAGGTATATCTATTAAACTTACCACCAATAAAATGCAAAATAATTATGTAGGTAATTTCGATGAGTAAGAACCTACCTATATGAATTTATCGATAAAAAAGGAAATTTATTATGATTCATTCATTTATTGTCCCTACTTATTTTATTGACTCGAACGTAAAATTCCTGACTCAACCACCTTTTGTTATTAAATGTTGTAAACGCAAACGAGATAGTAAGTGTAGTTCATGGAATATGTATATGAGTAGGAACTAGGAACCTACTTGATACTTCTGCTAAAGTAAGCCAACAGCATAGATACTATTCTTTATTCTGTGCCAAGTTTTATGCACACAGATGTTTGTCCTGGGTAGAAATCGAACCCACGACCTGTGGCGCCACAGTTGGAGTAGGTACCTAACTTACAAACTACGCTTACTGGCCCATCTAGAAAATAGAATTTAAGATTTACAAAAAATATTTATCATAGGTATGTATGTCACATCAATAAAAAAATACGTCATTTAAAGCAGAAAGGCAAGTAAGCAGACACGCTGCACGCTCGCTTCGCTTGCATGACAAAACATTTAACCATGAACCTAGAAAAAAATCCATTTAACCTAACCTGTAAGTAGGTGCCTACCAGCGTTGCCAGATTTATTTTCGGACAAAGCGGGATTTTGTAACCTTGAGTAAAAAAAGCGGGATTCTATCGCCGAAAGCGGGACATACTAAAAAAAACCGGCCAAGTGCGATTCGGACTCGCTTACCGAGGGATCCGTAGATACTTGTAGAGTATGTAAATAGTTAATTCATCACGAGAATCAAGTCTCCGAAGATTTTTCCCCTTTTTTTCGATTATGTCATAATATAATGGCAAAAAGTTTTTTTTTTGTTTTGTAATTACAAAACTCCTTTAGGATTTATTCCTTGGAAACATTGGCTACATGGAATTGCTTCTTGCCATTTTTATGATTCTAGGTCTTGATTCTATTGGTTTTGATTCCCTGCGAGGATAAAAATATGTGGCATATACGGCCTTATCTTTTGATTGCGATGGAAGTTTGATTATTGTATGTCACGGTGACATTTAGCGCACTTCGGCGCAGTTCTCCCTGAACACCATACTGCGGTGTTTAAGACGCGTCACGGGAAAGCTGGTGCCATTTCTGTGCAGTAGTCTTTATAATTTCCCACTTCTATGTACAACGACGATTTCACCGTCGAGTAATCCTCGAAAAGCGGGACTGAGCCTGTCCGCGCGGGACATTTAATTTTGGGCTAAAAATCGGGACGTCCCGCCAAAATCGGGATTACATCTTGAGCTATATATTACATCCCGCGTTTGCCGTTCACATTGTAAGATATATATTTTGACACGTCGCCATTCAAACCGAGGGCGAGGCAGGGGGAGGCGCGGTGTCCGGGGACGTGAGGTAAAATATACTTCAAATATCGCTCGAAAATTATTTATAGTTTGGGATGTAATGTATATTATAGTGCAGCGTGAACGGTCTCGTACAAAATGTATGAAGAGCGATAAAATATTATATCTCAAGATGTAATATATATTAAACTAGCTGTTCCCCGCGGTTCCGCGGATATAAAGTATATAAGTAAAGCATATAATACTCGGGGATAATGTAGCTTCCTATTAGTGAAAGAATTTTTCGAATCTGACTGGTAGTTCCAGAGATTAGCCCGTTTAAACAAACAATCAAAAAAAAACTTCTGCTTTATTATAATATATATTTTAAACAAACAAACAAAAAAAAACTCTTCCGCTTTATTATATTATTAATATAGTATAGATTATATCCCATAGTGAAAAGCCGGCTTTAACGTTAATTCTTTACACTCAAGGTATGGCATAGGATTACATAGTTTACATTCTTATTATAAGTACTCTACTATAGCTTAATACTTTCCAATAACATACTTGCCTGTAATTTCATGTAAACGAGTAGGTACGCATGCCTAAAGGAAAAACCATTAGAAAATTAGATTTTGAATAGCCAACGACCATGTATTAGTCAACTACAGTTATTCTTTTGTGACAACCCTAAAATTAACAAATCTATAGTGTTTTCCTTCTGTTAGTCACTACGAGACGACGTATATTTTGATGCTTACCTACCTAGCTCTACTATATAACATTTAAGCTAAAGTGTTGTAAAATAAGTTGTAGTATTGATTTAGCCGTACACTCAGTCGTTACTTACAAATCCAAACAATGGAGTCGCGAGTGTTCTTTCTTTTTGTCGTGTTAGGAATCGCGCATTGCCATGGTTAGTTATTCGAGTATTTTGAAAATAATTCTCAATATTTAAATAATATTCCAGCCACAAACGTGAATGAACATTTTGATTAGCATTCGTTATCGTCATTTTTAACTTAATTAATTTCAGTTATAAAATCGTCGTGCAATGACATCCGGCGTTTTGTGGATGGCCACAATAACAGACGACTTCAACTGGCCCAAGGGAAAATTCAGGGTCAACCTGCCGCCGCCAAGATGAACTATATGGTAATTATTCCTTCAGTTTTCAAGCTACTTTTTAAAAAGAGGAGGTTCTATTATTCGATGCGTACCTACTTATATCTAGGTAGGTATTTTGTTTATGTCGATTCGGGTGGTTTAAATTATCTATTGAAGTCCGAAGTGATCCCAGATAGTAGATTTAAGAATTTAAAAATGTTATTATGTTCCATGGAATTTGAGATAAGATGGAACTCCTTAATATATAGAAGAGCACGAATACCGCGATTGAAATATTTTATTCAATATTGTTTTAAAAATATTAATAATATACTTACCCATGCATATACAAATGATGAGAAGTAATGTAGCTACAAATTATGAGAAACTCGAAATTTTTAAATAAAATTAATTTTGAACAAGAAAAAACCGACTTCGAATTTCATAGTTTTTATTGGAAACCCACCTCGGAGTCCGTTGCATAGCATTTGAAAAAATACCGTAGTCGGACTCGCACGCACAAAATGCACTTCAATATCGATAGGTATTGACCATCGATAATATAATAGACTAGCTTCTGCTCGCGGCTTCGCCCGCGTGGCCTACAGGAATCAAATGACATATTTTTCTACAATAATAAAACAAAACAAAATAACTTCATCCCGCTTCGAGGGTGGAACTAATAAAAACGCTGAGACACGTATACATTAATTTTCAATCTTCAGCCTAAACACAAAATTTGAAGATCCTAACTTCGAAACTAACAAACTTTCATCCCCTATTTTACCCTTAGGGGTGGAATTTCGAAAAACTCTTTCTTAGTGGATACTTACTCTTCACAAAGAATATACCCTCTAAATTTCATGTCTCTAGGACAGTGGGCAGTGCCAGTGGTTTAGGCTGTGCGTTGATATATCAGTCAATCAGTCAGTCAGTCAGGACTTTGAATTTTATATATATAGATATATGTTTGTCTGTTACCTAGCTTTTCACGCCTACCGCCTAAACCGCCAATCGCGATGAAATTTGTCATGCAGATAACCTATGGTTACGCCAGAAGGACATGCAGCGGATGATATCACGGGGGACAGCTAGAATAAATATATGACTAGAGAGATTACCGCGTATCGGAAAGCGTTGACTTGGACTGTTGTGAACGTAATTTCTATAATTTTTTCGTTTGTTTAGATTTGGGATGACGAACTAGCTGCAAAAGCGAGGCATTGGGCAAAGACCTTCCCAAACGGACATAATCCAAACACCAAAATCGGTAAGTAGAAAAAATAGAGTCATGGAGACTCCTTCGCTTATTCGCACCAATAATAGAATACCTACAATCATTTAGTGCTTATAGGTAAAACAAGTATTTACTTAGATACTTACTTAAGTAAAGCTTTAAAGTTCTTTTCACTTCGCAGATTCTGGAAGGTTCGCTACCGGCGAAAATTTGTACTGGTATTCAACAACTGACTTAGACCACGATTTAGATGTCGATTCTGCTCTCGAGGCGTGGTTCGAAGAGTATTCGCTTTATAGTTTCAGTCCTCTAAAGTCAAGTGATTTTGAAAAACCCTCGGAACAAGCTATTGGACATTACACACAGGTACATAAATATTCTATTCTTTACACCTTACAACTGAGCGATTTATTCCAGGCAACATAAGTATATGGGCAATATGAAACGGTGGAAACAACATTTAGATTGCTATTAGGATAAAATAAATACAGTGAAATAATTCCTTATTTTAGATACTAATTAATAAAACCTGAAGAAATTCTTATTCTGTTGGCGTAAATGACCAATCTCAAATTTCCATCCTGTAATAAGTAGGTAATTACCTAATTGTGTGTTGTTTCCTTGGCATCTCTTCCTTACGGGAGTATTTACTATTTGTAATTATACTATATTTTAGGGTTTACCGCGAAACGGCAACTTTTTTTCCAAGTTTTATTTTGTTCAGTCTATACGATAAACATACAAGTACTAACCTAGGTAGGTATACCCAAATATTATGGTGTAGATTGTTACCACACTCAGTATGTGGTAGGCCGAAGACATATACAACGCCTAGTGACTGTTGTCGGAACAATAGGAGTAATAGTGCTTCATGACAAATTTTACAATAAAACTGATGCATAACTTAATACTTCCTGCTGCTACTTAAACACATTGCTATGGTTTTCCTACGGTGTGTTACTTATCATTTTGAGAATTCGAGTATTCGCCGCAGATCGTCTGAAGTCTATCAATCTACGAGGATTTAAAATAGTATATTACTCACCTAGGGCAGGAAAGTAAGAAATGTATCAGATCACACAAGGCGAAGCCGAGGTCGACAAACATGTGATCTGAGGCTTTCTTATTTCCTGCCCAATGTGTGTATAGTATTTTTCTCCTCGACGGAGGCGGAAAGCGGCATTTTCGTTTAGCGCAGCGGGACAAAACTTGACGCTTTCCGCCTGGAGAGGAGAAAAAATATTTCTTTTGAGTTCTAACTAAATGAGCTGTCATACCTGTAAAATCTACGCAGTACAGTTAATTGTATTCCTTAATATTATAGATGGCGTGGTCTGATTCTACACATGTTGGATGTGCAGTTACACAACAAATCGTATCAGGATGGAAAAAGTTTTATGTGGTCTGCAACTATGGCCCGAGGTAAATAACAATAATTATAATATATTCCGGGGCATAAATAAATATCCAGAGACGTACATCACACACGGCTATCTGATTCCAAACTAAGCAGAGCTTGTACAATGGAAAACAGATAACAGATATACTACATATACCTACTACTTTTTACATACTTAATATACATAATTACATCCAGGCTCAGGACATGCATAATTGTTTATGCACATAAATGTTTGTCCTGGGCGGGAATCGAACCCATAACCTACAGCGTGATAGGTGGAATCTTAAACAACCAACCTCGCTAACTGGCCCGAGATTCTTCATTTTAATTTGTTACAGAAAACAATTAGGTACCCTACTAAATGGCAACCTTTTACTATTACGAGATAACGATTGGAAAATAAAAATAAACCTTATTACTGAATAGCAAGCAAGCACCCCTTTTGCATTTGTCATACAACATTTTTATATTTTCAGCGGCAACTACCTGGGACAAACACCGTACAAAACAGGACATGCCAGTGGTCAATTGGTATGCAGCATTGATGACTGCAGCCAACCTTATGGAAGTGCATGTTAATAAGTTACCTAATTATAATGTTTATCTATGGTACCATATTTGTGTGCCTGCATAAGTATGTTAGATACTATAAAAGTCTGAACAATAAATAGCTAATAAATGAGAATTTTATTTAACTTAACAAGTGTTTTTATATTCATCATCTGATATTTAGGTACATCCCTTTCTGAACAATTTGCTTACCTACTCTCATCCAATCCCTTTATCTCATTGATACCGCCATATAATAGTCTCCTCGTCTAGCTATTATTTTTTAATTACTTAAATACATAATCTAAAACAATTTTACTATAAACGTACATTTTTCGAGTGTTCCATTGTTACTTGGAATCCATAAATGGTATTAAATATGTAATAATTATTAATTTAAAGCCGTGTTTTTCAATCTGGATCGCGACCTCTAGGGTGTCACGAAACCTTAGTCGTGGGGTCGCCGGCAGAAGGAAAAAGGCAAGGTAGACTTCGCGTAAGCGGGCGTCCAACTTACCTCTTACTTAGTTGCAAACCCTTCGCGGCTACTTATTTATTATTATTTTTTAACTAATAAGTAACTGGTATCAAAATAAAGAAAATCACTATCGTTGTCTTTTAATTTATAAATTACTAGCTTTATAGCCCGCGACTTCGTCCGCGTAGATTATTTCTTTTTTCTAGATATGAATCATTGTAACAATATAGAGCTTTGTTCATGGCTATTGTCCGCCACTACGTGTGATATTGACAAAAGTTCACCTAGATTAAGAGCTCATATGCGAGGATGCTACATTAAACTGAAACAGTCCTGCCGAAAATCAACTCTAGCAAATTTCAGAGTTTTTCCCTGTGACTACAAACCTTAATTAGGAACTGTTATCTTTTAAATTCAAACGGAAGGTGATTTGGGATCAATGGTATACGCGGCAAGAAGACTGTTTCTCCTCTGGCAGAACCAGTAAATATTTTGGCCTCAATAACATTGCGGCGATGGACGATGAGTCTTTTACTTGATCGGACCATCTTGTTGGTGAACGACCACGTAGTCGTTTTCCTTCCGTGTTCCCAACTATGATCAGATTTCCAAACTTTCATCGCCTTTGCGCACCATGTGGCCGAAATACGAAAAAATACGTTGGTGGCATATGGTGGACAATCGTGTTTTAATTTGGAGCTGCGATAGGATTGATGCATTGTTGCGTTTAGCGGTCCAAGGTATTTCCAACATCCGTCTCCAGCACCACATCTCGAATGCATAAATCCTTTTTCTTTCTCGGGCCAGTATAGTCCACGCTTCCACTCCATACATGAAAATGAGGAATACCAATGCTCGTATTAACCGGATCTTTGTTTTAATACCGATTCCTCTCTTTTTCCTGATGTTGTTTAGGCGAGTCATTTCAATACGCC
Source organism: Polyploca ridens (assembly GCA_951394255.1). Lineage (NCBI taxonomy): Eukaryota > Metazoa > Arthropoda > Insecta > Lepidoptera > Drepanidae > Polyploca > Polyploca ridens. The sequence continues at coordinate 8,281,989 of OX596253.1, forward strand.
AATACCATAAGCCGAAATAATAAATTTTGAAATTTTCACTCCAAAATAAAGAACTTCATATACTAAATTTAAGCCCCCTTTTCACCCCTTAAGGGTTCAAATTCCAACAACACCGATATTCGTTGCGTTTGTTTATAACCATAAGCTTAAATAATAAATTTAGTGTACTTCCATACACAAATTCATCCCCCTTTTTACCCTTTCGGGATCGGAATTATCAAAAACGTTGAAGCACATATAAATTAATTTTAACTTTGAAACTGATGGACTTTCATATAAACTTGCATCCCCTATTTTACCCCCTTAAGGATGGAATATCCAAAAATCCTTAGTGGTTGCCTACACTGTGTAATAATATATTAAGTGACGTTTACTTTGAAACTGAATGACTTACATACATCCCATACCTTTTCACCCTGTCGGGGGTGGAATTGTCAAAAAAGCTGAGATAACTACACATTAATTTTCAATCGTCAGCCTAAACACAAAATTTGAAGATCCTAACTTTAAAACTGACGGATTTGCATACAAACTGTCATCCCCTATTTTACCCTCTTAGGGGTGGAATTTCCAAAAATCCTTCCTTAGTGGATGCCTCCACTGTATAATATTAAATTTAGTGAACTTTACTTTGAAATTGAAGGACATGCATACACAACTTCATCCCCCTTTTCCTCTCTTCGGTGGTGGAATAATCACAAACGCTGAGATAACTATACATTAATTTTCAATCGTCAGCCTAAACACAAAATTTGAAGATCCTAACTTCAAAACTGACGGACTTGCATACAAACTTTCATCCCTTATTTTACCCTGTTAGGGGTGGAGTTTCCAAAAATCCTTCCTTAGTGGATGCCTACACCGTATAATAATACATTTAGTGAAGTTTACTTTGAAATTGAAGGACTTGCATGCACAACTTCATCCCCCTTTTCCTCCCTTCGGTGGTGGAATTATTACAAACGCTGAGATAACTATAAATTAATTTTCAATCGTCAGCCTAAACACAACATTTGAAGATCCTAACTTCAAAACTGACGGACTTGCATACAAACTTTCATCCCTTATTTTACCAACTTAGGGGTGGAATTTCCAAAAATCCTTCCTTAGTGGATGTCTGCACCGTATAATAATACATTTAGTGAAGTTTACTTTGAAATTGAAGGACTTGCAATACACAACTTCATCCCCCTTTTCCTCCTTTCGGTGGTGGAATTACCACAAACGCTGAGATAACTATATATTAATTTTTAATCGTCAGCCTAAACACAAAATTTGAAGATCCTAACTTCAAAACTGACGAACTTGCATACAAACTTTCATCCCTTATTTTACCCACTTAGGGGAGGAATTTCCAAAAATCCTTCCTTAGTGGATGTCTACACCGTATAATAATACATTTAGTGAAGTTTACTTTGAAATTGAAGGACTTGCATACCCAACTTCATCCCCCTTTTCCTCCCTTCGGTGGTGGAATTATCACAAACGCTGAGATAACTACACATTAATTTTCAATCGTCAGCCTAAACACAAAATTTGAAGATCCTAACTTTAAAACTGATGGACTTGCATACAAACTGTCATCCCCTATTTTACCCTCTTAGGGGTGGAATTTCCAAAAATCCTTCCTTAGTGGATGCCTCCACTGTATAAGGTATCTTTGTGCAAAATTTCAAATCACTAGGTCCAGCGGTTTGGGCTGTGGGCTGATATATCAACAATCAGTTTATCATTTTATATATTAAGATGTTTGTCTGACAAGGGGGTCGCCAGAATTTTTAAACCTGTAAGAGGGTTGCGAAATCAATAAGATAGAAAAACACTGATTTAAATGATCACTTCAATCTCAAAAATTTAACTTAGTAATAAGACTGTAATAAGACTGAGACTGAGTACTAAGACTGTGATATATAATGCTAAACTTCAAATATTTCAGTTGATCCTATAATAACCTATGAACGAATAGATATTTAGTCCGTGTAAATTATTAACATTCCTAATAATCTTTTAGGGTCCATTGAAAAAATAAAGATACGAAATATCCATTATCTATTAGGAGCAGTTTTTGGATAAATAATGAGATGAATGGGCCAATCTGGCATAGTAGAATGTTGTTTTAAACATTGGCATTTAAGAGGTCGGATGAAAGCATGAAATATATAGGTTCCAAGACTAGCATCTGCCCCATGGTTTTACCAGCGTTCTCGTATCCCATGTTTCATACCAGGATATGATCTATTTCTTTGCCAGGTTTCATTCAAAACAGTTCAGCCGTTTATGAGTAATTGAGTCACAAACATTCAAACTTCAAATATCCTAACTTTTACATTCATAATAAGTATTAGTAGGCTTTCCTACTAATACTTATTATGAAAGTAAAAGTTCCTTTCCTTTCCTTTGAAAGTGAAGACATGTTTATGATGATTCTCAGGAACAAAATATAAGTTATAAAATATTCTGAAAACGTGGAGTATCACAAGATTTGAGTAGGTACCTACAAATGCATCAAGCAGGTACTTAGTCTTTGAATAAACATTTAAATATAGTTCATATTATACTTACGACCATCGAAATAATAAAACTAAGGAAGCGTAATTGTGAACAAAATCAACGCGAAATTCGGCTCCACACTTCACTACATTGACAAAATATCTCTAGTATTCGAACGAAAGAACACACATGCAAATAAGCCAATTAGCTGCGCTTGCCTAACGCGTTGTATTCCGGCAAGCGCGATGATTGGTTCTCGGCGAGACAGATAATGCTAATTGGTTCGTACGCCTGCTGCAGTGCGAGATGCGTGGACGACGTTATGCATTGATTGTAAGAGGATAAAGTATCGTATATTTGCACTATGCATATAAGTTGTATTAATTAGTTGTAATTTAACTATACCACTCTATTATATTCATTTAAAAGTTTGTGATGTGCTTTTTGGATTAAAATATTTCTTTATGTGTTATAATTGTATGGATCTAAAATTAAGAAGTATTTTAATCAGTTTATGGTTTTTACATACGAATTATAGAGTGATGGGTCGTGTTAAGTTCAGATCAGAGGGCGAACCACAAGCTCTATTATTATAACCTTATTTGACTTTTGTTTTTCTTTGACATCCGACGTCAAAACGGGACAAAAGTCGAATAAGGTTATTTTATTGAAAAAAAAAACTAAAATGGCGGCTGGCACGCTATGCCACAAAGGTTCTGTCCTCTTTATAATTATAGGTACTAGTGCATCACAGTTTAAGTGAAATATCAAAACGTGTTAAATAAATACGCATGTTGCGTTCATGTTGCATAACACTTTCCAGAGTCACAAGTATAGGATTTCAAAATGTTTATTTACTCACATATGAAAAGTGATTCCAGCATTCTTCATATCTGTATGGCTTCTACACCACTTAACAACACATGACGGCATATTTGCACAATGTAAACAACGCAAAACACAATAATAATCACAGTTCTAAGTCCCTCGCGACACGAACGCATCGACTCAATGATACCGGCGAACTGTCAGCGCGGTGCGTCTCTCTTTTTTGGCAACGCCCACCGCGGTTCAGTTTGCGTGGAATGATTTTTGAGCTCGAGTTACATTTCTTTAGTTTTATTATTTCGATGCTTACGACTCATACCCATATAGTTTCAGACTAGGATTGAAAGAAAGTAGGTAACACTTTCCCCATGTCACCCAATAACATAATCCACTGCCTACCCATCGATAACGATAAGACGGTCTTATAGATTAAAGAAAATACGTAGATAACATTTAATTAGGTAAACCTACTAGTAGTAATCAAATAATCACTCAAATTAATGGAATAAAATGGTGAGTTTAATATTGAAACTAATCAGTAAATAATGAATAATAAATTAATTAGGAAGCGCTCGTTGTGTATCTTATTTAGCCGTTTTTAATCGATCGGCAAAGTTAAGCAATCATCGCTGAGGATGGTATCCGGATGCGTGACCGCCAAATGGTATTTCAACCTGAGCGTTTACTGTACTTCGGAAGGCACGTAAAGCCGTTAACCTCGCCTATCACTCACAGGAGGCTTAAAAACTCCAACAGTAGGTAAAATCTAGTGGTAAGCTACTGCCTACCTCCAGCGATCCGCAGTGGGCACGTATGGTGGAGAATTAGCCCATTCCTTTTTCATTTATCAAAGGAGATAAGGCTGATATAGGTACCTACAATACAAAACATAATTAATTTTTTTAATCAATAGATTTTTTCCGTACCCTTCGAGTTCACCGCAATGTTAGTTTTTTGTAAATGTGTCATAATGAAGTTAATATTTATGTTTGCAGCTTCTTTTACTTTTATTCGCGTGCATATTACCATGCTCATGGGCAGAGAGACGGCTGGTGGAGCCACCTATTCGGGTGGATTTAACACCTCCCGAAAGCACCCAAAACGTAAGGAACACCGAAGTGATAACAAGTTGGGTTTCCATGCCTATTGATCATTTTGATCCACAAAACACAGATACTTATTTAATGGTGAGCACATTGACTTTTATTGTTCAATTAATTAAATTAATTTACTATGTGATAATAAGTAATGTTTTATTTTATCAGAGATACATGAGCAACGATCAATTTTTCGGGGGTGATGGTGACCCCATTTTCATATTTGTTGGTGGAGAATGGACGATTGCAGCTGGGTGGCTTTTGACCGGCAACATGTTCGAGATGGCGCGAGAGAATAGAGGCCACCAGATATACACGGAGCATCGATACTACGGGGAATCGCTTCCTTATTCGTATGATTTTTACTTTCAAATAAGAAAATTACACTCTCACACCTCTCACTCAGCCGATTGTGCATCTCCGTGGCTTAAAAGAGTCCCGAAGCTCTCGATCCCAAGGCATCTGTTATCTTATCCGTAGGGCAATCAGTCACACAAACACACACCCACACTCACACACATACAGACACCCACACACACTTCTCACATAACCATTAATTATTATTATTATTTACGTAGATTTTAATGTTAAATATTATATCTTTCTCTATCATGTTTACATATATTTCTGCATGTATCAGTTCTGCTTAGCTTAAAATAGTCCGTGGTGGAAGAGGCTGGTTATCCTTAACACAGGCTCCGGCTTAGCTTGGATACCAGTTTCTCCTACAAACTTTAAAATGTCATGTTTAGTGTATAAATTGTTATTCTAGCTTGAAAGGAGAAAGAAAATAAATTCATTAATTAATATTAATAGTTCTTTTGTTTTATGTCATTAAAATTGTCCTACTTATGTTCTGACGTCAAGCGATTTCCCTCTTACTCATATATAAGTACTTACACCGTGAACGATAGCCGAAAATATAAATATATATTCTACGAAAATAAATTATTCGAATTTCATTGTTACTTTTAAGTAGGTGATTTCCTTTAAATAAAACTCAATTATAAAAACATGTTTTTATTAATTTCAGTAACTTTACTACCGAGAACTTACGGTTTCTCAATGTCGATCAAGCTTTAGCCGATCTTGCTCACTTTATTCAGTATTTAAAATGGCAACCTCGTTTTGCTGAAAGTAAGATCGTGCTGTATGGTGGTTCCTATGCTGCCAACATGGCACTATGGTTTAAGCAGCGGTATCCTCACTTGGTTGTTGGCGTGGTAGCATCCAGTGGACCCATATTGGGACAAGTCGATTTTACCGGTAAGAACATTTCTTTAGGATTGCCTAATTCGATATTTGGTCATTTTTAGGGTATATTACTAAGCCGACTCGCACTTGGCCGTTTGTTTTTTCTATATTGTATGATGTAAAGAAAGTATTAGTTATACTTTCTGGAATATATTAGTTAGGTATACTTTTGGCTTTTAATAATAAATAAGTAAAATTTCTCCCAGGTTACTTAGAAGTTGTCCACGATGCATTCCTTTCTGAAGGAGGTGAACAGTGTATATCGACTATCAGACAAGGTATTGAAGACACAGTTGAAGCAATGCAAACTGAGGCTGGAAGGCGATCTTTAGAAGAAGCTTATATGTACGTAAGGAGAATATTTATTTTAATCCGAACAAATCTTGCAAAAATCATCTAAAGAAATATCGTATTTCCTCAAACGAACTATCAAAATTTTGTTATTGAAATTTTCCTAATTTATAGAAATATTTTACCATTATACCCAATTATACCCGCAAAATGTTAATGAAAAATAATAATGAAAATATAACCTAACATTTAACTCATTCGCGCAGGCTATGCAGTCCACTTGATTACGACAATCCTTTCGATTTGGGATACTTCTCCGGTTTGATCAGCTGGACTTTCTCCACATCCGTACAGCAAGCTAGACCCGGCACACTCTTGACGATCTGTAACAACTTCGCTGGCACCACTTATGGTTAGTTTCTACAACCGTTTACTTATTTCATCGTATGTTCTCCGTTGAACATAGGCCTCCCCATTGATTTCCATATCGAACGGTCTTGAGCCACTTGCAGCTAGCGGCGCCCAGCGGCGTTCTCGGTCCACCTGATTACAGGCCATCCTGCTCGGCGCTTTCCAGTTCGTAGTAGCTACTAAAGAACCTTTCTTCCTCATCAGTTATCGCCTATTCGAGCGATGTGGCCTGTTTATATAACCAACTTTGAATATGACATAGCTTACTTGGCTTGTTTGAAGAGCAAAAATGTAGGTACCTAGTTGAAAGCTCGTAGGCTCAATCGAAATTGCAATAGACCTATGTTAAAATTCTAATACTTTTCTATTTTTCAGGTCTTACTCCAATGCAAAAGATCGGTGGTTATATAGCAGCAATTCGGAACATCCGACCGCCTAGTTGCTGGTTACTAACGTACGAGAATTACGTCAACAGCTATAATGTGGCCAGATCTAACTGTAAGTAACTTTTTTATGCTAATAAGGTAGCAAAGAAGCAGAAAGCCCGCCTGATAGTAAGCGGTTACCGTAGCCTTTGGACGCTGGCAACTTCAGGGGTATCACGCGTTGTCAATCCTGCAAAAATCTCTCATACTTGGAGAACCCCATACTTTACTACCTTAAGAAAACAGCGGCGTGGAGTTTCTACCACAACCTAAGCGACCGCGATAGGAACCTCCATTAAAACCGTACAATGCGAGCCCATTTTGGTACCTAAGAATGAACTTAGACCTAATATATAGAGTAGTATATGTATTATATCAGTTATCTGGTTTCCATATTACAAGGTCTGCTTAGTTTGGGATCAGATGACCGTGTGTGAGGAATGTCCCAGGATATTTATGTATAACTCCCCGTTCGAGAGGTGTGTTGGTAAAAGATAACGTATTAATAAATATAATGTAGAATACTCAAGATACTCACGTAGGTATTAAATTTTCAGCTCGCGCATGGTATTATCAAACTTGCACAGAATATGGGTACTATCAGACGGCTCCTCGAAGTGGCACCGTATTCGATCAACTAAAATGGCTGAGCGTGGAGTTTTACGTGGATCTTTGCAAGCAAGCTTTTGATGAAAGGTTATTAATTTTATTTATTTCATTGTATCATAACTGATTAGTTATATGAGCTGGCCTCTATCTTCAAGTTTTATGTCGAGACTGGAACAGTTGGAACCCGGCCCTATGACAAAGTTTATTTTCAATGAAAACAACCTTTTCTTGAAAATTGATTCAGTTTTGATGCTCATTCCAAAATACGGCCCTTGTTCTTCAAAACCTACATACATACAGGCAGATTTCTTTTATCGTTATATTGATGTAATTCGTATTTTGTTTAGATATGACGAAGCCTTCGTGAACGATGCAGTAGAGCGCGTGAACTTGATGTTCGGTGGCCTTAGCCCTGATGTGAACAACACTATCAATATCCACGGTTCTATCGATCCTTGGCATGCACTCGGAGTGCACGACAGAGACCTGAAAGAAGGGTCGCCTACATACACCGTACCTAGGTAATTATACTGGCAAATAATAGTACTTATTTCCATATAATCAGAGTTCAACATGGCATATAATATAGAAGCAGACTGCGAGTAATGTTCGAACAACCTCCTTGGTCCTTCACAAGTATGTACAAAGAGATAAGTGCTTAGTGTTTTGACACTAAGCACTTATTTCTTTCAAGCGCAACGACGTTAATTTTGGTTGAAATATATTCCGCCAATTTCCCACCGCCGACAATGCGCTCTGATTGGCTAAGTCAAGGACACATGCACTCTGATTGGCAATGTCAAAAACACACGACATTTTGTCTTTACTGTTCAAAATCAGTGACAAATCACTGACTAGTTGCGGAGTTTGATTGTTCAATATTACTACTCTAAATGGATTTTTCCTCGATGCCTGTAATATATTCATTGAAATAGTATTTCGATGATGGTTCAAAAAGTTTTAGCACTGTATTAATGATTACAGTATAGAACGAGATCAAAACTTAAACTTACTTATAGTTTATAATGGTGCTAATTCTGTTGTAAATCGCACTAATTTTAGTCACATCTCATCTCTTTCTTACGAACATGATTGAAAAAGGATAGAACATATTTTAAGTTGTCAAATTAATCTTTGCCGTCTTATTTTGCGTGTATTTAGGCGTAACCGCGATAGATGGCGACTAAAATTATATTGAAAACAAGCATTGGACTAATTTGACAGGACTAAATTTCTTACGTCCTTTTCTTATGTTCTTTGTTAGAAAGAGACATAGTGACATTACAATTAGTTTAGTTGTGAACAACAGAATCAGGGCCATTATAAGTATATAACTTATATAGGTCTCAAGAATAGATCGTATTAATCGAAAATAAACCTAATATCATTGGTAAAGATTCCAAATTCAATAATTTTAATCTCGACTCAAAACTTAAGCATTAATAAAACGTTCTAGAATGCGACCTTATAGTCATGAATATACACAGATAACTTTTGGTATCCCAATTAGAAATCATGAATTGAAATTACCGAGGTCTTATTGGTGATAGCTCTACTGAAGTCATGTCAAAGATTATCTCTTCAGTCACGCGCATATAAATTATCTCAATACAATGAGTCAATTCGATATTTGAATTGACCATTCATAAACAAAATGTTTTTACTAGCTCCAGTAAAATCTGGATAAACAATCGCGCGATGTTATTTAAATAACCACTTAGTTGATCGCCCCTCTCACCTAATATAATCTACATTATTTATTAATTCTGGAAGGGATCCAGTGTGGAGACTGTAATCTTGATAATCTGTTCCTTTGTTCCATCGTTTGTTACTAATGATTTTATTTTAGGGCATCCCACTGCTTCGATATGCAAGCCTGGCTGAGCACAGACACAATCAGAATGTCGCAAGCGCAACAAGCGGCTCGGAGATTAGTAGCTAATTGGCTTGCATAATATTGTATTTTAGTAGCTGTATGTCTGTGTATACCTAATAAAAAGAACTCCTGGTGATCCATGCTTTTTTTTATTTTTTTTGTTAATTATTTCATGACCATGGATACAAAGTCCCATGCTTTATTGAAGCAAATATATATTTTGTGAAATGTGAGTACAATTTGTTTATTTCTCCTTCTGCCAATCTCATACCAAAATAGCATAGATGAAGAATTTTGTTGGTTTGTGTTAATTCGAAATCAGAGTCTGTCACTATTTTGTCACCAAATATCAAATTTAATAGGTCTTAGTTGAAAAGTTATAAGGTATTTTAATAACTAGATTACCTATCGAAGATCTGATTGCTTCCAGAAATGGTCGCTAATTTGTCGCCAAATTTCAGTTTTCGATAAATAAAAGTCTTTATTTATTATTCCCGGCGGTATGCCGGGAGAACATAATTTATTTATTAGTTTGAAATTCCACAATCTGACAAATCGATTATCCACAGTAAGTTAATTAGAAACTTTAACAGGTCGAAGTTGAAACAGATCAAAAAATATAATCACAAGTACTCACTAACCGTCTACGAAATAGTTTAAAACTCTAAAAGTTAATGTCAAATGTACGGTTAGCATTGTGCCTAATTAATCCTACCGGCGGAAATACTAATATATGTATATAATATGGAGTAAATGCACAGTGCACTACTGCCCTGGAAGAGTCGGTGTGTTTTTAAAATGGCTCTTTTCCACTTCAATCCTTTTCAGAAACACAACACAAATTGTGCAGCGCGACAGACGACTACCAACATTTACAAATCTACCAAATCTATCATATAGGCATTAAGGGGCAGACACTGGTACTTATATTTTAATAAAATATGTAAGTAATGTTGGAGGCTTAAAACAAACGGAAGTACATCGGTCGCACATCTCACACGCTGCACTAAATATTTGCAGTGGAGCGAGGGAAAGCGAAACGCGAACGTTCGGCTCGCATTCGCTCCACTGTGACACGACCAGAGAAGTAGTCTACTCTACCTATGTATCATAGCACTTACATCATAAAGCTCACAATGAAGAACATTCGAGATTGTTGGCAGTCCATCATTTAAGTGTAAAAATCAATGTGTCACATTCACATTTAAAACAATTAATTAAAAACCACTGGAAAGTTCATCTACTTAACAATAAACAAAGGGCAGTGTATAAAAACGAGCATCACAAATTCATCGATTCAAAATTGAACATGTATTCTTAAACAATAGGACTGCCGTTTGAACCCCTGAACTAACTCAAATTCAGAAATGACGGCACCTTGTTAAACCTATGTGCTAATAAAATCTAATGAATACTTAATAATTACGATGAGTCTCGCAAATGCAACTGTCGTCGGTGAGTGACCTCTATAGTCGGTTCCATCAGCGAGATTCTAGTCATGTTAACATTATTCGTCTAATAAAGAGACTCGCTCGCTACAATGACACACGTACAATAAATGTTTATAATATACTGGTGGAATATTTACAATGTTCTAGGGCTCAAGTCCGAAGTCAATCTACGACGAGCGGCTTGGGATTCTCCCACGGGAAGCCCTCTCGACCGAAGTGACCGTACGTACTCGTTCTCTGGTATATTGGTGCTCTCAGGTTCAACTCCCTGAAAATAAACAAAAACTATTTATTAATATCAAACTAATTATAAGGAGGTACAATTTGTTTGTATGTATGAAGTAATCTCTGGAACTACTCAACAGATAATAAAAAATGGATCACTGGGAAAATCGCGTTTGACGTTAAGTTGATGCGTTGTTAAACTGCGCTCAAATCTCTCAGTCCGTCACGATGCAAAAGGAAAACATAGGATATCTCTTTTATTAGTTAGTACAGTAACCGGCATGAGTCGTGAGCACAAACTGACACCTGCGCAGTAGTTAATTTTTCGGTCTGTGTGTGAGCGCCGAGCTCCACACGATTGGTTCGTTAGTCGATGTTCGTCGTCTATTGGATTCTCGTGTGTCATTTGGCTATTGTAATTTGACCGATAGTGTACATGCGCGAGCTTGCCCCCACTACTGCCTATCTGTGCTCACGATTCGTGCCTTATACTGTACAGTCAATTAGTTTTAAAGCAATTTAAATTATCCATTATAAAATGAATTAAAATATGGGAAACCACTTTGAAAACTCGTTATGTTGCTCAAACAACTGTAACAAATGTTTTTAAAATATATTTTATTTCTTCACCAGCGGTGCTTTCCTTACTGTTTTACATTTATATATTATTTAATTTGTTTATAGTGTTGAGACATTATCTGCATGATACAATGGGATTAACATGACCGTGTCAACAAAAATCCCAAATCAGTTTCATTCAGTTATCTCGTATAGACTACCCTCGAATAAGATTAGCAATAACAATAATAAACATTCAGAACTTATGCAGAAATTATTAACCTGCTAAAATCCCGATATAAAAAAAAACAATAAAAAAAATGGAAATTATACTTACTTAACAATTTTCCCTGGCCGAAGGTCAAAGTTCTTCTGTACAATGGCAAGTAACTGCTGTTGGGTCTTGTGTGAGGTACCGTAATCGAATACAGTTATTGATAGTGGTTCAGCTACACCAATTGCATATGCAACCTGAAAATAAAACAAAAGAGAGGCTAGATAAGAGTTCGGCAATCCAAAAATAATGTACATAAAACATGAGGATTATTGAATAACACAAAATCATAAACATTTTGGTAATTTAGGTATGTCAAGCATGAATCAGTGCTGGAAGGTTATTGTAAAATGAATGAATTTCTAGGGGGTCTTGAAACTATTTTGGCTGGTTCACCCCAATAAGGTATGTAATACGAAATAATATAATATGTTCTTTTTTATACAAGCTTTTTTTGAGTGTCTGTATTTTTTGTTGACTGTAGTTGCATTGTCATTCAATATACTAATGTATACCAAATATCAAGTTAATCCGACCACTGGAAGTGGGTGAAATTCGACCTGCAAGATTCCACCCTAACAAACATACATAAATACATTGCAAGTTAAATAAAATTATGTATAAATGACAAAGAACAAGGTACATAAAGTTATTATGTATTATGAAGCAAATATAGATACTTAATTCAGTAGGTACCTTACATCATGAGACCAAAACATAATTTCTGTATATGATAGCGATATCGCCTTAGCATAACATGACGTATATGAATTACAATCGACACATGGCCAAGCTAATATCTGAGCTGAAATAACGTGCTGATAAACTATCTTTTGCTCCCTTGAACTCTTAAATAGCGGTCATCAGTTACGTGGGTAATCAAAGTGAATACATTCTGATCATGAAATTCACAACATAAACTAATGAACATGTGTATGAGAAGTAGCATGCGCATATTTGAATTGTGCCGTATCAATGACACAGCAAAAAAATACCCTTATCAAATGCTTTGCAGATCTACAACAACTTTAAGAAAGGTAGAGCATAGCGTTTATTCGCTCAAAGAGCAGCTCGACTGGGGAAGTAACTCCACCATACAGAATACCGCAGCCAAATAACTTATGTTGTTTTCCTACGCGTAAGGTCGCTAGCGTTCATTGGGGAGGGGGGAAGGGTTCGTCGTATAAAAATAAAGGATAAAAGTATTCGAATGCTTCATGCATCCAATGTCGGTCAAGTGAAAGTCTTAGCAAAACACACATTGTTAGTTGTCATCCGATACCGCTCTTATTACACGCACGTATGTGTAGTTCAACGAAAAGACCGATGATACGGAAAGTGAGTATTATTAGTCGACCTTATTTTTCTCAATTGTAATCTTTGTTACGCATTGTTTAACATCAAAAACATTATTATATATAAAGTAGGTACGTAATACGTGATTAGTTTGGTGGACTAAATTAAATCAAAACGAACGACAGAAACATAATCTAACATTTGCCCAATTATTCGTATCAGCGAATTTTTTTACGTAGTCCAAATATTAACTTACTTTGAGGTACAGTTAACGTCAAAAGTATCTGATTACTTTAGTACCGTGTCTCATTACGCAATTCAGTGTTCACTGCAAAAAGAATATGTACCAATCGTAGACGGAGAATTATAGGGTACAGTAGTACCCAACTAATATAGCTTACCGATGTACCTGCGCAGAAGATACATTTTCAAAGCGCGGGAAACGCCATTGGCCGCCCCAGCTGTCGCCATGTTAGCGCGCGCCGTGCGTAGGGGCGGGACTAGCGAGTGAGACGGAACTAACAGCTGCGGTGTATTATGAACCTTAATGTAGTGATCTAAGGTTGATTGTAAGTTTTAAGCATTCTTTCATTAATCTTCGGGGCCATACTTTCTTTTCTGTGCGAACGATGATTCACGACGCGCTATATCATTTGGGTACTACTGTACCAATAGATTATTATGAAAGCGTATTACAGGGATAATCTTTTGATGTAGACTACGTAATTATTTTTTTTCAGTTTTAACTTATGCAAAGACATACAACAAGGTCTACAGCTCACAGAGCGACTCGTTTAAGATGACGAACCCTAATTTTGGGACCCTAATTTTTATGAGGGTATGGTAATGCAACGTGAGGTCACCTGGACCATGCAGCGGCGACAGAGGCCGGCCTTGACGAGCGACTTGGCGACCCAGCGCGCGGCGTACGCGGCCGACCGGTCCACCTTGGTGAAGTCCTTGCCGGAGAAGGCGCCGCCGCCGTGCGCGCCCCACCCGCCGTACGTGTCCACGATTATCTTGCGCCCCGTCAGACCCGCGTCCGACTAACACAAACAGTACAAACAGGGATGTTACGTCGAAATAAACAGGCTTACTTTTCGACCCCTAACTAAATTTTCAGGGGTTAATGTACTCATTATTATGAACGACTTTTACTATGGAACTACCTCTGAAATCTCGAAAAAAAACTATTCATACAAGTTCAACGATGCTCGATCAAAATATATGAGAAGTTTTTTTTTTTATATTTCACATTTGTTCCCATTGTAAAAGTTGTTCATAATAATGAGTAGATCGACCCTTGAAAATATGGCTAGAGATTAAAAAGTAACCATGTATATCAATTTAACAAGGGATGTAGCCTGGGTAAAAAAATATTCTAATTAGTCCTTCAGTTAGAATATCAATACTATTGATAATGTAAATTATGGACTAAATAGAATTTTTCAGGACACGAACCGATTGTTCATCTACCACGCTAGGCGTATAAGGCGATGATAGATCAGACAGGTTAGAATCCCAAGGAAAACATCGCGTGAGGATACCATAGCACGGTAATTTGTTGTGGTCTGCCTAGTTGGCTACCACCTTCCCTACAAATTGAAAATCTGTCGCCATGAACCTACTGCTATTTTTCGACAGCTGGATTTAAGGCAGTTCCATTCTAGGCTTGTGTCCTTGCCACCTTTGTCCACATTCGTCACTATGACTATCGTGACTATGTAAAGATTGTGACCAGCATAGTTAAAAAAATTGTTTCCAAATAACCACAGAGCTAACATAGAATAAATCATCTGGAAGTCAAGTAATTTGATAAAGTTCTACCTGTGGTCCACCAATAATGAAGAGTCCGCAAGGGTTGATATGAATTACGGTTTTTTCGTCCAGGTATTGAGCGGGGATAACTTCTTTGATAACCTTCTCCCTGATTTCCTCGCGCAAAGTTTCCAGTGTGACCTGTTTAAGATAAAAATTTAGTCATATGATTAAATAAATATTCTGGGACATTCCTCACACACGGTCATCTGATTCCAAACCAAGCAAAGCGTGTACTATGAAAACCAAATAACTGATATAATACTTTTTGTTTGTAAATACATACTTAATATACATAATTACACCCAGACATGACGTACAGACATGTTCATGCACACAAATGCATGTACTGTGTGGGAATCGAACCCACGACCTGTGGCGCGATAGGTGGAATCTTAAGCAGAGTCTTAACCAACCGCGCCAGCTGGTCCGTCACATATAACTGCATTTATTATTATTTGAGCATGAACATAGGGAAATAATTAGAAATTATTGTAGCTCATTAAAATTTATGATTAAAATATTAACTCAAATGTAACTTTACAATGTAAACATACATCTTTGTATTAAAAACTATAGCATTATCTTAAATTACATTTTACTTTGTATCATATTATGAATACTAGACTGTACACCATGCAGAGTGTGCATGTGCAGGCACCTACGACAAGATTCTTTATCTTAGTGTAGTTTCTGCATGTCATTTATGCCCAAGTATCAAGTGTCCACTACCTACCACGGTCGTGGTCAGTACCTGGATGGGTGACCGCCTAGTGGTATTTCAAATCGAGCGTTTCCGTGTTTCGGAAGGCACGTAAAGCCGTTGGTCCCGGTTATCACTTAATTGTCGTTAAGCAACAGTAGGTTGACCACTAGCCTACCTCCACCAATCCGCAGTGGGAATGCGTGGTGGAGTATTGCTCATTCCCTTTCACCCTCATTTATGTTCAGCAGTGGGACATTATAGGCTGATGATGATGAACAAGTGTTTTTAGGTTTTGCATGTTTTTATTATGTTTTATGAATGAACTTGTATTCTTAGATTTTTTATAAAATCCAGATAAGAATAAATAGCGACTTCATCAAAAATCTGTGTACGGCCGCAGGACCGCATCTCAAATCAAATTATGAAGTCATTTATTCAGTTTAAGCTTTGATAAGGCACTTATGAATGTTACAGTTGTATCTACCACTGGTTCGAAATCTTTTTTCCACTCAATTTTTTTCTCTAATGTGCCTGCTTGACAGCCTTATTTATAACATAAAACAAGTATGGCGAAATAAAAACATTATAAATTCGAAATTGCAAAAAGCCTATATGAAGCTAAAAACCTAATCAATATTGTATAATAAGATGAAAATAATTAGCATGCGCATGAATGCGGCAAAAAATATCAGTAAATTTCACGTTCTATGTATACTTTGCCGTAACATATTCAAAATAAGTAAGTACCTTCTCAGAATGTTGGAGTGAGACAACAACAGTGTGAACTCTCTGCGGCACTGTCGCACCTCCCGCGAAGATATACTCGCATGTCACCTGGAAACAAAATATTTATTGGATGCCATGTAACTTTATACATATAGTGACTGTAGTAGACCTAACATTTAATAGTGGTTCTTCCACATAATTATAACAATGCGGAAGCCCAGATTGTAAAGGTTACATAATATTATGTCAACGGCTTAAGAGCCTTGATCAGATGAGTAGCAAATGACGTAGATATTGTTTTGATAATTTCTCATTAACAACTACGTAGTTTAGAATGAGATCAATAACAAAAAAGTATTTTTGCAAAAATAACTTTACTTTGAATTAGAATTTTGGTTGAAATATATTCCGCCAATTTCCCACCGCTCTGATTGGCCAATTCAAGGACACACGATGCAGTGATTGGTCCTTACTGTTCAAAATCAGTGACAAATCCCCGACTAGTTTCGAAATTTGATTGTTCAGAATTCTACTCTAAAGGGACTTTTTATCAATGATCTAAATGAACTAGAACCCCGTTTATATGGGGCATTATTAGTGCAGGGGTACAATGGTGTGACAAGAAAAGTAGATGTTGTGCTTGTGCACAAAATATTGATAGTATTAATTAATTAATCAGTGCTACAAATCTTGTAACATTTCAATAAAGATCAATCAACACTAAATGTGTCTATACACGTGTCTCACTGGATAGGACGTCATATTAATTGACCAATCTCAAATGTCAGGTGACACTGGTGTCAGTTTTATCGCTTCGTCGCCAAACAATTGCCATTGCACATTATGGCGATATAGTGATTGCATAGCAACTACTTAGAGCTACTTCTTAAATGTAGATAATGGAGCAGAAATGTTATGACTTATCAAAAAACGTGTGAATGACTCTTCAAATAACATTTAGAAACTTTATTATAAATAAAATAAAAATATTTACTACCGACTTATCTGTACCTGTATGTAACAAACAACTTATAACTTTTTCAAATAACGAAAGTTATGTAAAAAATTCACTGCAATTGGATGAATGGTATAAGAATGCATATGTCAATCAAGAACACAATTTTAATTCTGTCAAAGACATGTTAACTTACAACAAAAAAAACTGTATAATAAAATTAATGAATAACTTAACTGATATAATAAGTATAACATATTTCAATTCAATTTATATGATCGATTAGGATAATGTATACTTTAATTTATTTCTTTTGGTTTGGTGATTTTTTTATGTGACATGTGTAGATAACTAATGTATTTTTTTGTATTTTGAATGGCTTGAATGATGATTATTATTTTGTATTTCCATATCAAAATTCAATTTACTAACCATGTTTCTGGCAAATAAATGATCTTTATCAACTTATGTCTGTAACTTGTTTTGTATTTTCGTAATAAATAAATGAATATGTTATTGTATACTGGGTGGAGATTTCGAGATGGCATATTTTCGAAACCTACGTTGGGTTAGTCATGCTGAACAACTTTTACTATGGAAACAATAGCGAATTCTCAAAAAAAAATCTCCACCTGTTATATTAATAGTTAATACATTCAGGTTCTTCTCTCAAATGATATTAATTTTTACATTGAACTTTGGCAAGCCTGTGATTTCTTCCTATTGAAGATAAGTGTCAACTAATAATTCAATCTAGAATTTAATTACTGGGGTAATGGGAGTCAAGGCAATGTTATAAAACCCATATCAATTCCTAATAAGAATAATCGTTAGTATTGGGTAAAACTTTACAACTGATTATGTACTTACTTGAGTTTTAGAGTCTGGGCGAGCCCACCAGAATTCACCATTTCGCCTAAGTTCAGCTATTTTCTGATTCAATTTGTGAGCAAGCACTACTGTCAGTGGCATGCATACATCTGTCTCATCAGTTGCATATCCAAACATAAGGCCCTGCATGGAAAAATGAAAATTAGCTGAAAGCAGAATTTAGCAATAACATGTCTTCAGTAAATACTCATGTTTTGCTGAGGTAGATAACTAAATATACAAGGTCCTAATAAATTTGTGAATTACCTCTTGAGGGATGAATGTAGAGGTCATTAGTAATAAAAAAAATATTAGAAAAATAATCAGTGGGAAAAAACTAAATTCCGAAATTGAACTTAATCATCAGTACAAAGTATAAATTTAACCATTTATCTAAAAAAAAAACCCCACGGATTAGTTTTCTAATATTATTTTTTGATTACTAATGACCTATACATTCATCCCTCTAGAGGTAATTCACTAATTTATTAGGACCTTATATTTGTTTATAAAATTCAAGGAAGCAACTGTGATAGTTTCTTGTTTTTCCAATGACACATCTCTGAATCATTAGTATTTCACAAGACACTAACAACAATTTCCTTCTATGACTAACAATTAAGAGCAATTTTTGTATCAGATAATAGAATTCTTGTATCAAAATGCTTATCACATATTTTTTATCTGAACCAATCCGTTTGAACAGTCATCAGTCAGCTAGGGCCAATCAAATATTTATGATTTGAGGAAAATAATAAAAAATGCTTATGACTACTTATAATATGATTAAAAAAACATTGTCATAAGTATACCAGTAGACTGGGTAAAGGTTCCGGTTTGCAGCTGACAGGAAGCAGCAGCAGCAGGCGCCAAAACAATACTTCTTTCTCTTTAGTTCCTATGTGACTATGAGACGTGTCGCTGGCTACGGAAGGTATTTCATAGTAATACATAGAAACCAATAGTGACGCGGCAATAGCGTCGCCTGCTGCTGCTGCCTATGGTCAGCTGCGAACCGGTATCTTTAAGATAGACCCCATGCAAACATGAATAATGAATTTTGTTTTTGTTATGATATCACCATAATTAAAGTATCATAAATCTTAGTAATATAATAATAATAAGCATTTATTTTATCTTTCACAAAGGTATGCGTTTAAAACTAATTATACTAAAGTAAGTAAATACAGTTGACTTATTACGAATTCCTTTGTGAGAGACTGGTCTCTGTACTAGGAAAGATTCTGTATTACAGATTACCAGGCCCTCGCCCCTTAGACAATTACTGTATTATGCTGAGGTAAAAAATAATAATTTATTGATAAAACTATAATTAGTGTCGTGCTAGAATAGAATTGAAAGTTAGGTTGAAACAGACCTGATCACCTGCACCCACTTCTTCGTCATTTCTGTTCTCATGCACACCCGCTGCAATGTTTGGAGACTGCTGGTCCAGCGCTAGCATCACTGAGCATGTCTTGTAATCGAAACCTGGCCCCAACATGCTTATTATTTAGGTGAATGTCATGATACAAATTATACCCAATACAATTTGTAAAAAAATGATATGAATAATCTTGTACAAAATAATGGTACCTATCCACCCAGGCCTAATTAATAATTATGCAGTCTAGTTCCCTAGATGAGACCACATAAAAAAGCTTTTGTAAAAAATTTGGTGATGAATTTGCTGGATTAAATTTAATCATACATTTTTGTTCTTACTCAGGAAAGAAAAGTAAATGTCTTTTCAATTTCATGCACCATGGCTTATAGATTACCTATAACTAGTATTTATTTGGATTTCTTGGAGAATGACCATGCAGTGTAGTTCCAATAGAATGAAGCTACGCCCTTAAATTAAGATTCCCAATTTGAACCCAAATTGTTGGTGATAAGGCATTACCAACTACCAATCAAGAAAAAAAATTCACGTTTTGATTAAGGTCCAGTTTTTAAACATCAAATTGAATTTTTGCTCTTAATTTGTAGTTAAGAACTGTACTAAAACCAACAATATGTAAATTTCGTGCAGCAGACTCGAGTGTAATTTTATACCTGATCTCCAGCCCCAACATCTACTTCCTCTCTGCCTTCGTACACCCCGTCTGCTATATTTGGGCTTTGCTCTTCAATAGCCACTAACAAATTTAGTGTACGCCAATCAAAACCTAGTGTATATAGAATAATTATCTATTACTAGTAGGGTGGTTAAAACAAAATTTTGAATAACTTGTCTAGATTTAATATTTGGCCGGAAGCCAAAGCACTGCATCTAACATTAAACTAAGCATATATCAATGAAACAGTGCATACCTTTTGAAGAGTCGTCATAACCAATGTGTTTCACAGTATCTCTGACAACCTTTTGGTAGTCAACATGGGCTTTGGATGTGATTTCTCCGCACAGCAGTACCATGCCAGTTTTTGTGACAGTTTCTGTTGATAAATATTCTGTATTAGCCATCTGTGTGTATTATCTTCTTTATAAACTTTCCTAGAATGAATAAAACTCACCGCATGCTACTTTTGCATCGGGATCTTGTCTCAAATATGCGTCCAGAATAGCATCACTTATTTGATCACACATTTTATCTGCAAAAAATTAAACCATAGTAAACTTCTGTAACTAATATAAAAATGAGGATACTGTATCTATACATAATATTATAAAGCTGAGGAGTACAAACTATTGTGTGTTGGTCACTAATCTCAGCAGTCGCGGTTTAAAAAAATCTTTTTGCCTAAGACCCTGTTTTTACAAAGGAAGGTGATAGGTTATTAATCATAACGCGTATAAAATAAATTATATATTTCATCATTGTTTAGATGAGACCACGTGTTGCGATTATTTTGACAAATTACGAGATTTGTATTTGACCGCTACCAGACATGATGTAACAAACGACTGATTGATCAAATTTCAACAAATTCACATAAAACGATGAATATTTGAGGTTTGAATAACAAATATATCAGGAGCTAAAACCCAACAGAAACATATTTTCTACAATGTTATCTACGCACATGCTAAGGCGGCCATTTTTCACATTGCACGATTCCTTCATCAATAATATTGGAGAAAAACTAACCTGGGTGACCCTCGCCGACTGATTCAGATGTGAATAAAAACACTGATCCATCTTCCATATCATAACTGTGTCCATTTGTTTTTGCATATCCATTCATTTTTGATGTCTCCGGCATTCTGAATTTAGAGTTAGCTCACGAAAATAACTCGAATGAGTTCCCCTGAATTATCACTGTGGAAAAGAGGTCCGGCACGAGCACGCGCTGATATTTATAAGGTCGGAGAGGCGCCACAGGGCTGCAGCTAATATCCAATCACAGGACTCGTTGGCAGTCGAAGTTGGCACTGCTATTGGACAAAATAGATTGTTTTGATTTTGACAAGTCTAAAATAGAAAACATAAATGTAGGCGCCAATTTCAAACTGTTATGAGGATTTGTAGTTACTAAAAAATATTTTAAAAAGAAATGGGGATATTAATTAAAATTCTTAGTGACATGAATATACTTTAAGGGGATACTCTTGGGTTCAGTGTCTTAAAAAAATGAATATGAGATAAAATCATTGAGATTTTGTAGTCTTCACTTCACTTCTTATTTTCTGATATTAAATTTGGCTGATTTGACATTAGATCTGAGTGACACATTTCAATGACAATCAAGAGATTGTTTGAATCAAAGGAGGAACTAAGCATAACCACACCCATAATTTTCTACTACACACCACCAATGAAATCCGAAAAACTATCCGACGATGAGGTCTTTAGATACGAGTAACTACCATACTAATAATTTATACGCATATGGGAACCCGTTCAATTCAAGTCTCTCATCATGGAGTGAAGCTGGACTGAGGCGGAACTTATAGAACCGTGCTACATAAATTCGTCTACTTGGTTTGAATTATAAAATAAAATTCAATAATTCGTTTGAAATCTCTCATTTGCTTTTAGTTCAGAAAAACGTAAGATTCATATGAGATATTTATTTTAAACAATAGTATTTTTTAAAGTTTATAATTATTGAGGTACTTAGGTAGATAAAATAGACAGCTTACTTGCGAACTCAACTTGCTTAATTTCGGTGTAAATCACATGTATCACAAATTAATATTTTTGGCACTTGTTTTATTTCGTTTAGGTAGTTAGAAATTTTCCGTGGTACTCAGGACGTCACTACTTAGTCAATAGTGGATACAGAATGAGAAAATGTACAATGACTCGAAGACTACTGTGTTGTTGACTATTATAGTATCTAAGTACCTAACTCGCTTTTCATGCTTAAGTGAATGAAGATATAAAGTCATAAAGCTTATCTCTATACACGTTTAATAATATATTATGCATGTATTCGTTTAACCTACGAATGAATAAGATATTATAAAAAGCGGTCAAGTTCAAGTTGAACCTACGCAAAATTAGTGTCCAGTAGATTTATTTATAGGTAACAGTATATTTAGTAAAAAATAAATACGTGAAGAGAAATCTTCGGACCCGACAATAAGACTGAAGAAAGCTTAAAATTGAAGTAAATTGAGGAAGGCAGATATTTCATTACTATTGGTGATAAGAAAATAGGAGTAAGTAGATATTATAGTTTTTTTATACGTGGAATGGTATTTTTACATACATTTCCACCTTATTTACGGAATCGTAAAACAATAAATCACTAGAGGTGTGTAACTCATAAAAAATACGCGAGCTGCATAATAGCTCACGGCTCAAGTGTGTGAGCCGGTTCAATGAATCAGCTCGCAGATCAGATCAATTTGTACCTACCTCTAGTTCACGATATGTGTGCGCGGTCAATGCGAGCAGCACATCGAATTGAGCCGAATGAGCTGCCGCGACTCTTTTCATACTTTAGAGTTGGAATCATTTAAGTCATTTTATATTATCTATTTATGTTAAATATTTTACATTTATTTATTGAATTCGATTAATACATTATTATATAAATGTTGTAGAAGAAACAATAATTCGTAGATCAGAATCACAAGACTAATCTGTGGAGGGAGTCACAGATACAATATGATCCCGATTGAGCCGTGAGCTAGACATTTTGTTGTTGAGCTTTAGCTCAACGGCTCAAACCCATTTGAGCTGATTCATTGAGCTGATTCAGAGCTGGGTTACACCTCTATAAATCACTGACATCATAATTCCTAGAGATGTGCAAAAATACTAGACAGCTGATTATAAAGTCAATCTTGGACTAAAAAGGCATCTCCATAATTGCATGCAAATATGCCGCTCCTTGAGATTAATAAAAAGCCATTTTTAGACAGTACTTAGGTAATAACTTTTCTTGTTTTTAATTAAAATTCACCAAGATTTCATCCGATCTCACTGACGGACTAGAGATAAGATAAGATCCTCGAAAAAATATCTGGACACGCGGTAGCGTGTCATTACTAAGGCCCGGTTTCAATAATTTACGGACCGGTATCGGTTAAGATTTATTAAAATTAAGACTCTTATATCTTTACTAATAATGAAGCAAAGACCTCAAAACTTTGCATAGCAGACCCTCCCTTATGGAAGGTAAAATTAGCTTACGAAATGATCTATATGTCCAGTTTGGCAATAAAAAAACCTACCATTGGTAAGCAAAACGATTCGTTTTTGTTTATTGAAACCGGGCATTATTGAACTAACTGTATAACTAGATCCTACCAAGAGGGGGAGCCAGGAGACTCATAGCACAGGGAAACCTAGTTTGAGCTCCTGTCTCCCACACTTAAATGTACCTGCCTGCCAAATCAAAAAATTGTTCTTTGTTTGAGAGTGAATAAATGATTATTATTATCTCTCACACTACTCGGTGCACGCGGTGTACTCTATTTTAAGCATATTGCGAGCACAGAGTAGTGTGAGAGAGATGTGAAATATTTGGCATGGCAAAGTTAAAGTTTATATGAAGAAGAAGTTATTTGTTTCATTAGTCTTATTTTTTTATAATTACAATTACACTAGACACAGAACAGGCAGGCATAAACTAATTAATACTAAATCTTTAATTACTTAATGCTTAATGAAAGAAATAAATGAATTTGTGTCGTAATTTATATGTAAATAAATGTTATCTATTTAATTTAAATGAAAATTAAGAATCTTCAAATTGAACAGGCATTGCGGCAACCTGCGCAATAGGTAAATACAAACAGATTTGGTGTAATGGATAGATAGAGTAGAACCATAGTATAACTAAGTACTTAAATTAATGGTCTGGTGCCAAAATAATTAAACGAGGGCTAATATAGGGCAGCTAATAAAGTTAGCTGTCAGCGTTTATTTTATTAGCGATGTATGTTCCAGTGATTCAAATGGTAAGTTTTTATCTCTACAACAAAATAAATATCCTGGGATATTCTTCACACACGGCTATCCGATCCCAAACCAGACAACTATGATATAGGTACTACATAATTAAAATTATACTACTTTCTGTTTGTAAATTAGAGTACATACTTAATATACATAATTTACACCAAGACTCAGGATATGTTCATGCACACAAATGCATGTCCTGGGTGGTAATCGAAGCCACACCCAAATAGCAAGTCAAGACACTTCTTCGAACGAGTTCTTTTGACCCGTCGTGACTATTATGTAGCTGCGATAATCTCAGAAATATTGGCTTGGCATCTTCTTCTGTTTGGTGAGTTTGGCAACCTAATCCAAATTAGGACTTATTTCTGTCAGTGTCGTGTTAAGTATATTATAATTTCCAGTCACAATAAATCACTTTCACATAATCTTCAGTTAGTCACCGTCCATAAAAGTCATGTTTTACTACAATGGTGGTCATTGTACTAAAACTCTTCACTGACTTTTTGAGACAACTTGAACAGTCTCGCACGATACACATAAGTTCACTTCACTTCACTGGTGCACATGGATTGCATCTTTATTGGATAAAATACCACCGATAATATGCAATAGAACTTAAAATATATGAATTTATGAAAATTAAAACGAAAACGCTGGTGCCTCATTCTCCTTCGAAATAATAGGTCTTTACCTATGAAATTGCCGTTCTGCAGTACTGGCCATTTCAAATCAAAATAATATTTGTTTGGCTAAGAATTCTAATTTCAAATTAATTTTATTTTAAAAACAATGATTATTTTTTTCCAAAAGTAGTCATTTGTTTATTGATTAGTGTTACATTTTCATCGCATTTCAATCTTTTTCGTCATCATGGATACGTAAAAAATACGAGTAATTATGGAATATGAGTACCGTCGTGGCAGCAACACGGCACAAGCGGCACGCAACATCAACTACGTTTACGGAGCTAACACTACAAAACAACGCACCACCTGTTATTGGTTTGCTCGCTTCCGTTCTGGGAATTTCAACCTGAAAAATGAACCTCGCGGTCGTCCGAAGACTTTGGTCGACAATGACGAATTAAAGGCGATTGTGGAAGCTGATGATACACAATCGACGGCTGAATTAGCAGCAGCTTTGGACGTTAGCGTCAAAACAATATTGGTCCATTTGCGTCAAATTGGCAAGGTAAAAAAGCTTGACAAATGGGTGCCCCACGAACTCAATGATCGCCAGCGCGAAGTACGCGTCGAAACGTGCCTTGCACTGCTCAACAGACACACAAATGAAGGAATTTTGAACCGCATTGTTACCTGCGATGAAAAATGGATTCTGTTTGATAACCATGAGCTCGGGATCGTCAACAATTCTAGCAGCACGTCGCTGAACCGAGTCTAAAGGCGCAAGCTGGTATCCAGGTGCTCCCGCCCACAGATGACAGCAATGAGTGAATTTGACGATACTATAAATGTTCGTAAATAGGCCGTTTTCTCTCTTTCTAATATAAGTAATTATTAATGTTTATAATTACGTCACATTTACCGAATTACTTACCTACATTCTCATGCAAACGATGGTGTTGAGACGCAGCGATTATACCGATTGGATTTAGGTATTATTTTAAAGGAACTTCTAAGACAAATCTACAAAGGCTAGGGACCAAGAAATAATTCAGGGTAAGAATTTGCAATAGTAAGATAAGTAGTAGCTTAAACAACATTGATAAACTTTAAACTTTCAAATACCACGCAATCTTAATAATATTATTACAAGTCTTTTTTTCTTATCTAATCTGTATCTGACGCAATTTATTTGCAATGTGGATACCTCCCGCCGGATTGGACAAATAACAGGATCCTTGGTGTTGATATTGCTAGTGATATGATGTCCAGATTCGAGGTCATTTAGGTAGCAAAGCCAAACTGGCTCAAGCAGTAAGTACTTCACATCACATCCAGTAACTGCAGCTTTATAAATTGCAGGGGTATCACGTCAAAACGACCCCGATACAACTCGGCCCCAACAAGTCAATCCCTACATTTCGTCCCCGAGACAATCTGTACCGTATAACAACTCCCGACAATTCGCCCAGGATAATTTTACCACGACAACTCTACACCATGTCGATTCAATTCCGTCACAATTCAACCGAGATAATTCGATTCTGATTTCTAGCTAGGTTTAACCGGCGTTCCTGAGATAATAATACTTGGTGATAATGTAGCTTCCTATTAGTGAAAGAATTTTTCGAATCCGACTGGTAGTTCCAGTGATTAGCCTATTAAAAAAAAAACGCTTTATCATATTATTATATACTAGCTTTATAGCCCGCGACTTCGTCCGCGTAGATTATTTCTTTTTTCTAGATATGAATCATTGTAACAATATAGAGCTTTGTTCATGGCTATTGTCCGCCACTACGTGTGATATTGACAAAAGTTCACCTAGATTAAGAGCTCATATGCGAGGATGCTACATTAAACTGAAACAGTCCTGCCGCAAATCAACTCTAGCAAATTTCAGAGTTTTTCCCTGTAACTACAAACCTTAATTAGGAACTGTTATCTTTTAAATTCAAACGGAAGGTGATTTGGGATCAATGGTATACGCGGCAAGAAGACTGTTTCTCCTCTGGCAGAACCAGTAAATATTTTGGCCTCAATAACATTGCGGCGATGGACGATGAGTCTTTTACTTGATCGGACCGTTTGCTCGGATTGCCGTGGTTTTCCCAATGGACTACAACATGGGGTTCTTCAAAAAGGGTGTGAAGAGATTTCTGCAGGGTCGGCAACGCGCGAGTGACTCCCCTGGTATTGCAAGCGTCCATAGGCTACGGTAACCGCTTACCATCAGGCGGGCCGTATGCTTGTTTGCTACCTAAGTAGTTTAAAAAAAAAAAAAAAAAAAAAAAAAAAAAAAAAAAAAAAAAAAACCATCTTGTTGGTGAATGACCACGTAGTCGTTTTCCTTCCGTGTTCCCAACTATGATCAGATTTCCAAACTTTCATCGCCTTTGCGCACCATGTGGCCGAAATACGAAAAAATACGTTGGTGGCATATGGTGGACAATCGTGTTTTAATTTGGAGCTGCGATAGAATTGATGCATTGTTGCGTTTAGCGGTCCAAGAAATTCCAACATCCGTCTCCAGCACCACATCTCGAATGCATCAATCCTTTTTCTTTCTCGGGCCAGTATAGTCCACGCTTCCACTCCATACATGAAAATGAGGAATACCATTGCTCAATATGCCAATGAGGAATTAACCGGATCTTTGTTTTAATACCGATTTCTCTCTTTTTCCTGATGTTGTTTAGGCGAGTCATTTCAATACGCCAATACCATAAGCCGAAATAATAAATTTTGAAATTTCACTCCGAAAATAAAGAACTTCATATACAAAAATTTAATCCTCCTTTTCACTCCTTAAGGGTTCAAATTCCAACAACATCGATATTCGTTGCGTTAGGTTATAACCATAAGCTTAAATAATAAATTGAGTGTACTTTCACAACAAATTCATCCCCCTTTTTACCCTTTCGGGATCGGAATTATCAAAAACGTTGAGGCACATATAGATTAATTTTAACTTTGAAACTGATGGACTTTCATATAAACTTGCATCCCCTATTTTACCCCCTTAAGGATGGAATATCCAAAAATCCTTAGTGGTTGCCTACACTGTGTAATAATATATTAAGTGACGTTTACTTTGAAACTGAATGACTTACATACATCCCATACCTTTTCACCCTGTCGGGGCTGGAATTGTCAAAAAAGCTGAGATAACTACACATTAATTTTCAATCGTCAGCCTAAACACAAAATTTTAAGATCCTAACATTAAAACTGACGGACTTGCATACAAACTGTCATCCCCTATTTTACCCTCTTAGGGGTGGAATTTCCAAAAATCCTTCCGTAGTGGATGCCTCCACTGTATAATATTAAATTTAGTGAACTTTACTTTGAAATTGAAGGACTTGCATGCACAACTTCATCCCCCTTTTCCTCCCTTCGATGGTGGAATTATCACAAACGCTGAGATAACTATACATTAATTTTCAATCGTCAGCATAAACACAAAATTTGAAGATCCTAACTTCAAAACTGACGGACTTGCATACAAACTTTCATCCCTTATTTTACCCCCTTAGGGGTGGAATTTCCAAAAATCCTTCCTTAGTGGATGTCTACACCATATAATAATACATTTAGTGAAGTTTACTTTGAAATTGAAGGACTTGCATACACAACTTCATCCCCCTTTTCCTCCCTTCGATGGTGGAATTATCACAAACGCTGAGATAACTATACATTAATTTTCAATCGTCAGCCTAAACACAAAATTTGAAGATCCTAACTTCAAAACTGACGAACTTGCATACAAACTTTCACCCCTTATTTTACCCCCTTAGGGGTGGAATTTCCAAAAATCCCTCCTTAGTGGATGCCTACACCATATAATAATACATTTAGTGAAGTTTACTTTGAAATTGAAGGACTTGCATACCCAACTTCATCCCCCTTTTCCTCCCTTCGGTGGCGGAATTATCACAAACGATGAGATAACAACACATTAATTTTCAATCGTCAGCCTTAATACAAAATTTGAAGATCCTAACTTCAAAACTGACAGACTTGCATACAAACTGTCATCCCCTATTTTACCCTCTTAGGGGTGGAATTTCCAAAAATCCTTCCTTAGTGGATGCCTCCACTGTATAAGGTATCTTTGTGCAAAATTTCAAATCTCTAGGTCCAGCGGTTTGGGCTGTGGGCTGATATATCAACAATCAGTTTATCATTTTATATATTAAGATTATTATTACTAGCTGTTCTCCGCGGTTTACCCGCGTTCCGGGGATAAACAATCTATAATATACAGTAGGGGTTTTAGCACGCCCGGCGCGCGGCGCCTTGGCCGAAATTTCTTCGGCGCCATATCAAAACAGACCCCAAATAAAATAAAACCGGCCAAGTGCTAGATTGGGTCTGATTCCGCACCGAAGGTTCCGACCATAGAGTTAGAATATTCTGACCTTCCTTGGACCTCATGAAATGTATGACTTTACCTGTAACCGAACCGTTGAACCGATGTTTTTCAAAACTTGAGCTGATAAAAACCCATATATCGTAACCTGTGCGGCTGCGCCACCTCTCCCTACCCTAAAACCGGCACTGATAATATCATCTTCTTCAGTCGGCCCCTCATTTTTGAGGATCGTGGTCACTGGAACCCCTTAAAAGGACAAACTGCCTCCATCGATTCCGGTCCGAAGTAGCCCTCAACACTTGGTAGAATTTAGATGAGAAGGTTGCTTCTTTCGCTTGGTCCGACCATCGTGTTGGCGACCGGCCTCGTGTTCTCTTGCCTTCGGTATTGCCAACAATTACCAGCTTTTCAAGACTGTTATCCCCTCTTCTCATTATATGGCCGAAATATAAAAGCAAGCGTTGCAGACATGTGGTGGACAGTCGGGTCTTAATGCCGAGTTGGGAGAGAATAGATACATTTGTGCGTTTGGCCATCCATGATATTCGTAGCATTCGCCTCCAGCACCACATTTCGAATGCATCTATTCTCTGTCTCTCTCTTGCTCGGATTGTCCACGTCTCCACTCCATAGAGGAAGATCGGGAGTACTAAGGCCCTGACTAAACGAGCTTTTGTTTTGTAACTTATTCCCCGAATTTTCCAGATGTTTTGTAGGCGTGCCATAGCTGATAATATAGCTTCCTGTTAGTGAAAGAATTTTACAAATCTGACTGTTAGTTCCAGAAATTAGCCCGTTTAAACAAACAAACAAAAAAACTCTTCCGCTTTATTAAATTATTAGTATATTAGTATTAGTACAGATTACTACAGATTAATCAAATATTGGCTAATTTTCACAGAAAAACCCAAAAACATAGTCAAGAATCATAAAAAAGTAACTACCAAAAACCTAAATATTATTGTCAGCAAGCCGTTTTATTCAAGGTAGAGTTGTCGAGGTCTAGTATCAGGGTTGAATTGTCCGGGTCATTATCTCGGGATAGAACTGTCATAAGGTGAAAGTTGACGGGGTCGATTTGCCGGGTTTGAGATGTTAAAGGGTTGAATGAGTTGTCACGAGAGCGAAATGTCATGTTCGAGATGACGGGGTTTAGTTGTGTCGGGGTCAAATTGACGTAGATTCAGCGAAGGTTAGGTTGCATATGGAGTACCTACTCCATCCACATTTCTGGGACGGCGCACCTGCTTAATCAATACCTTGGTACAAAGGCGGGCCACTCGTATCGTTGACGGACGATCCCGGCTGTCGGAGATAGTTCTAGGCTCACTCTGTTTGTTCTACCGTCTATAATAGAACTACCTATAGAACAATTTGTTTAATAGGAGTATATATTTTTAATTTGTAGGAACAAGTTTTATTTTAAAATTAAAAAAAATATAAAGCCAAAGAATATGAAGGTTATTAAATTATCACTAAGGGTCTAGATTCTAGAGGTTAAACCCACGGACGCGAGCAATTTCGATCCCAATGGATAAGTCCTGAGATGTTATTTTACAACGACGTTTTTTTTGCAAAATAAACACAACATAAGATACCTAGTACTTACTTAGCTCTGTTTTTGAGATAAGGTACCTCTTCATATTAATGTTTATGTTATTTGGGTGATAGTGGGTCATTATTACGTAATAATTATCATTAGTGTCAATTTATATACCCATATTAAAGAAAATAAGACGGCTAAAATGGCGATGAACAGGACACATGACAAGGGAAAGCAGGATAAAATGGACACAAATCATAACGGAGTGGCAACCCCGTGATGGAAATAGTGATAGACAAGTTAAACGATGGATGGATGATATTAAGAATATGGGAGGAGCAACCTGGTGTGACCTGGTCAAGGAAAGCGGAGAATAGAGAAGAATGGAAACAGCTGGAAGATGCCTATGTGTCACAAGACACGCTGACCACTAAACCGGGATATCCGATTTGTTAGTAAGTTTAAAGTACCTATTTTGTAATTATTTATGTATGTTTAGTATCAGAATTAAAGGCTTAATAATAATAATAATTTACCCATGGCTAACATTTTATTTTCTTTTACTATTTATTATCGTGAAGTAAATAGATAAAATAAAATCGTTTTTTTTTCAAGGTAAAAAAACCTATACTGTGGTAGGGACAGTTTTGTTTTTTATTGTCCCAAAGGATGCAAAAATTCAGAAATTTACAACTTGTTTCTAGGTTATTGTAAAAGCAGACGCATTTTTTTTTTATTTCATAGTTACTACTTATTGGCCCTATGCACCCGGGATTTACTACGCACATCTAAAAACAAGATGATAGTGCTTGGCCTTGGGCCTTCCAACCTTATCGAGAACAGATTTACTTATTGTTAATACCTACATATTATACCTAAAGAAATAGTAAAAGTAAAAAAGAAATATGATTGCTGCGCCAGTAATAATACATATTTGTAACGGTGCCAGAATAGATTGATTGAAACCCAATTATGGTTTGATTTTTTCCTGTGGGTTTTGTTTAATAAACAGGGTTCCAAAATGTGTGTAGTTAGGGGCCCCTGCATGGTTAAATACGGCCCTGCGAAGTGATACGCAAGTAAGGTCGAGTTCCGAACCGGTGGTAACTTCAGTAAATGTGACCTTCATAAGTGCCCTTCTGGGGCCTAAATTGAATAAATGGCTTTGACTTTGACTTTGACTTAATCGTCATGTAAATAAACTTACTGTTTGAAAAGTAACAGGTAATTATCATAAGGAAAATATTACTTACGGGAAAACGTTAAGTCTCCGAGGAAATTACCCTACGTAGTCATGTATAATAATAAGGATAAGCAAATGCTAGCTAGACGAAGCATCTATGTAGGTACATGTATTCTTTTTTATGAATAATCATCGAACAATTTCCTGAGTGTGCATAATCAACAATTAATGTTATTTACTTAGCGGTTTAGATAAAGTGAATTCAGAGGGTATCGTAGAGGTCAGCTTACGTATGAAAGAACGATTTATATGAATGAAGTTCAGTGGATATTTCCCTTTCACCATCATTTGTGAAAGGAAGGAGGCCTGTGCTCAGCATTGGAACATTATAGGCTAATGATGATGACGAAATCCTTGCCTTCTGAGGCAAGAGTCTGAGGCCGATAAGGAGCCTAAAAG
Organism: Polyploca ridens; assembly: GCA_951394255.1. NCBI lineage: Eukaryota > Metazoa > Arthropoda > Insecta > Lepidoptera > Drepanidae > Polyploca > Polyploca ridens. The sequence goes on from OX596253.1 coordinate 8,314,697, forward strand.
AATCTTAGATGAGGTTTGCAGGCCAAAGATCGATAAGATGTGTAAGCAAAAAATACTGGTTCCGTCGCCGTCGTAGCAAGCGCTGCGATCGCAACACGCGATCATTGTAATAAAGTGTATCGTAGCATTTCGTATCGTAGCATCGTAGTAGATCAATTGTAGCAAAGACTAAACATATATTTCGTAGTCTTACACTAGAGTCACCCCCTTGCGTAAAGACTACGAAATATATTGTGTAGTAGTACGACATTACGTTCACCTAACTGTTTGAATAAAAGTTTATATAACAAAAGCTGAGTTTAGTTGATACTTGCTCTAGGCAAAAATCCACCTATTTTCTGTGCCACTGTGTCCACCTGCGAAGTGGCAGCAATAAATCAATCAATTCAAAATCAATATATTTGACAATCATGTTGACAATTGGAATTACTAATCATTTCAATTTCGTTACTTTATTATATAACTCAACTTTGATAACTTAAATAGATACCTACTACTGCCTATTCCGCCTTATGTACCTACCATACTACCTACTGGTTGATTGTGACGTTTCTCACAAATTCGCCGTTTTTAGCCTTTGGAAATATTGATGTGTATAGCGGATGCATTTGTTTGTATGAAAATACAATTAAATTCTAGTATTTAAGCTTTGTTTGAAATGGATGCAGGTTTTTCCACCTGTAATAGTTTTAAACGACTTGTTTGTTCGTGCCACCTGCACCGCCTCATATGTCTTTGTTAGTAGTCATCAGTTAGGTCACCTACCTGATGGTATCCCAAGAAGTAGGTTTTTCAACAACTATGAAAGTAGTTATTCTGTTTATTTATATACTAACCTCATTTTATTCATAATCGCTTTTTAACTAAATCAGTGTAATAGTATGCCCCGTCTCACTCTTTCGATCACCAAATGTCACCTGTCGGATAAAGACTTCGGAATTTTAGCTAATCAACGTTTGATAACTTTATAATGAATAAGGGGTTTAATATGTAGAATCTTTATTTACAACAAATATGTACAATATACAATCTATAAATAGAAAATTTCCTCAAGTCTGTCTGTTTATATGCTTAATTGATTACTTTTAGCTCAGAGTATATAAATACTACGTACAACTTTTAGATATTAGAATAATTTTTATTTTATGGAAGTATAAAATAAGAGTGAATAAAAAACTTTTTCACCTCAAAAGCTCTGAAAGGTGTTGTTTATCATTTGAAATCTGCGTGCAGAAGTTCTCTTTATCCGCTAGCGTGGAAAGTTTTAAAATTAGAAGCATCTATTCGCAGAAACACACGCTTTTTCTCAGAAATGGTGAATGGGAAAAAAGTGTAAAGACAATTTTTGTAGATAATTGCATTATCTATAATGTTGTCTCAGCTATTTTTATCATTAAACTAACGGTTTTGCTAAAAATCCATAAAACCATTTTTTACGAACTTATAATTTTTTTACACACATGAGATCGATGTGGACTTTTCGCAATTTCACTATAATGGTATCCCTAACGTTCATGTAAATTCTCAGCTTCATTGTAGTTGTTGCAAGGGTATCCCTATTTTTCGGGCTAACTTGACCGGACAAATTCTGACAAAATGTATGAACTACCATGCTACTGCAGATTTTTTCGCCGCTACTCTACATTATAAGATTATTACGTAGCTATTGAAAAGATACTGTAACGATGATGTTTAATAAATTATCAAATATTAACAACATTTCTTGATTAATGAGGTCAAGACTATATGAATTCTGATATGTCACGACACGTGTTCGTCTCGATTCTTGTGGTAGGTATAGGTACGTACCTACTACGTACCTAGGCATGTTTCACATATTGTTTGAACAAAAAAATAACAATATGTTTTTATTCAAACGTTTTCTATTCTCCCGAACAATCTTTACGTTGACAGTTTGAAGAATTAACGTAACTACTTTTTTAACACACATGCTCGTAAAGTGACATTTATTGCACCGTTTTTAGTATCTTAAAGTGTGTGGGAAATGTAATAAGTATTTGTTTCGATTTCAAAACCGGTAGGTAATAGGTATGTTTGGTTTGAATATCAGTGTAGTGTTTTTATCCGACTCCTAAACTCATTTAAAGCCTACATTTTATATATTTTTTTTTAATCTCTTGATTAGGTAAGTTACATTTATTATTTAACTATGAGTTCATTTGCTTTAAATATAAAAAATAATTCAAGAACATTTCGTACATTTATGTCCACAACGTGTTTTACGATAAAAAAAAGGCGACTGTAATCATGCTATATAAAAATTTCGAACTCCTTCAATTTGACTGTACACGCTAAATCTAATGTGGCCCATCCTTCTATTTACGTTCCATTATTATGAATATGAATAATTAGCCAGTGTGGTAGGTAATGTATTCTTTTGTCGATTTAAAAATGGATTCTGGCTATTCAAATCAGGACTGATCGAATAATTAACCTACCGTAACTATTTAGAGCAGAGCTCGTTGCAACACTGAGTGAAAGATTATATCGCACACACAATGTAACCTACGTCAAGGTACAAAGTGATATTCTGAAAAAGATAGGCGCCAGCTAAATATATTACCAATAAAATGATTTTCCTTATTGATAAACTGTGAGATTTTGTACAAACGTATAGGTATGCAATTAAATTACTATTATAAGAAACAAGAAGATTCGTGTTGATGACATCCTCTCAGACAAATTTAAAACCGAAGCTGGAGTACTACAAGGGTGTATTTTGTCACCGCTATTATTTAATTGTTATATCGAATACATCATGCGGATCGTCCTAGAGGGATGGACAAAGGGTGTATCAATTGGTGGTCGGCTGATAAATAATTTACGCTACGCTGATGACACTACTCTTCTTACTCAAACCCAAGAAGATATGGAGGAACTCTTAACATGGTTATAAACCACTAGTCTCCAATTCGGACTTGCAATCAACAGAGACAAGACGAAAATGTTAATAGTGGACCGGGTCGAACTTAATAGACTGGTTGTACTAAATGTGGCAAATTGTAAGTTGTACAAAGCTACATCTACCTCGGCTCTACTATTTCCAATACGAGGCTGTGAAGAAGAGATCAGAAGACGATGTGCAATTACAAGATCGGCAGTAGAAAGACTGGGAAAGATCTGGAAAGACAGAAGGATAACTATAAGAAAACAAAGGTTCGACTAATGCGATGCCTTGTCTTTCCAATATTTCTCTATGGCGCTGAAACTTGGTCCTTAAGACTGCAAGATCGCCGGAAAATCGACGCACTGGAGATGTGGTGTTAGAGACGCCTGAAACGCCTGAAAATTCCGTAGACGGCCTTTCGTACCAATAACACGATCCTCAAGGAGCTTCGAATAAAGAGAAATATAATTTTGAATGTACTAACTTGAATTTTGATAAGGTATTGCAGTCGGGAACAAACCAATAACCAAGTATGTATTTTTTATGTAATATTTGTTTATCCCCTACTGGAATAACTTATAAAATTCAAGTTACCTACATTCAAAATTCTATAGATTAACCGCTGGTTCTCGCGAGGGACGCGCGTCCTATTATAACAATTGATGTCATTGTATTTTTTTTTTTAAAGATCTTGTTATTCTCTTTTCAGTTAATTTTTGTTTAACGCAGTCGTATCTTTTGTTTCCAATCCATCAAGCCGTTTAGGCTGCAGAGCGTGCCAAAGAAATAGACATACCTACATAAGTACACTCGAAAAACATAACCCTCCTTCAGGGTCAGTCGGGTAAAAAGTTACAAGCCTTCAAACTTCTTTGGAGCTGTGGTGATGCTCGCACGCTCAGAAGAACAAAAGGCAGTAGAACGCGCGGAACACGGGAGTGTTCCGCGCAATGTCCCTTAAATGGTGCATGTAGTGCGTGTTAGTTTTTGCTCTCTAAGTTATATTTTTTTCAAACCATTTGAGATTCGCTGATGATATCGTTATATTTTCAAATAATGCCACAGGACTAGAAGGTATCCCAAGTAGCAAAATTTGGTCCTTTAAGTGTCCTAGGAGCATGTATTTTTTGTCCTATAGAACTCTTGAAAACGCTTATAAAGCTGGATTTGGGCGCAGGTTATAAGATTATTACGCCCTTTAGTCGTTTTGTAACAGTCCGGTAAAGTGCAATACAATTTTATAATTATCTTATTAGGTGCAGTTACAAGATAACATGTCCTATAAAGATCCGGTAAACGCCCTGAATACGCGCGATTAGTGCTCTATAGATCTGGAGAGCGCCGCTACTGGTGTAATTAATCCAACAGTGATCAGCGTGATGCTATTACTGGAGCATTCACTTTTCATTATTATTGTTACGGTGCCATTCTAGTGTTTCGACAAAAAATATAATATTTTCATTATAATACATTATAATAACTATTAGCATAACATACGTAACTTTTGTCTTTTGACTGTTGTATAAAGAAGGCCTACTCATCTTGCGAAAATAATTTTATTGATAAAGTGTTCGATGATAATAAACATATCTTCATGCCCCTTCACAACTAAACATATTTATTATATCTTCGATATATTTTTATTCGATAATATTAACAAATACTGAGACCGCCATATAGGATCGGATCATGTCCGATTGCTGCATTTATCAAAACCTTTATAAGACTATTTAGTCAAATTTAACTACTACAGGACATACCTACTTCGCCACCATATTGGTTTTAGGGTTCTTTTTAACAAAATGGCCGATTACTCTAGTAATAGCAAATATAGGACACATATAAGTAGAAACTTACATATAAAAATCGCTGGGCATGCTAGTTTGGTGCTAATAATCTATTTGAAGTCACGACTAAGACAAATTAATCCTATAATACCTTTACCTATAGCAGCTACACCGAGGACATTTATAGAAACTCATGTCTTATAGAATAATGAAACAAGACGCTAACAAGAGTAACTAATCTTATTAATTACGCTTATAGGATCAAAAGCCACACTTTGCTTATTAGTTTTATAGCATGCGCTTACAAGATTGTAATAATTACATGTTCTAGTAACTATCTTATAACATTATCCTGTAAACGTTTATATCTTATGTAATAGGATCTAAAGTACTTGTAGTGCAAATCGTCGTATAAGATGTTGTTGTGAGAACAGTGATCTTACTCAAAGCGTCTATTAGACTCTTAAAAGATGTTAAGTCTTATAGGTCGATTGCTGTAGGACTATTTTGCTACTTGGGATGTTGCAATCTCTACACCAACTAAGCGAACAAGTGGGACTTGAAATTAATTTTGAAAAAACTAAGGTAATGACAAATCATACTAAAATTGCAATTAAAATCAAAGAAGAAATTATTGAATACAAAGACGATTATATTTATCTCGGTAAACTAGTTTCCTTTAGACAAACAGATAAACAGGAAATCGAGCGTCGAATCACAACAACTTGGAAACGATACTGGGCTCTAAAACACTTATTCAAATTTACTATGCCTATTACACATAAGAAAAAACTAATGGACACCTGCATCCTACCAACTCTTACTTACGGCTGTCAAACTTGGTCGTTAACAGAACTTAACGCAAATAAAATATCTATATGCCAAAGAGCGATGGAGAGAAGTCTGCTTAACATTAAATTAGAAGACAAATACAGAAACGAAGTTATAAGAAAACGCACAAAAATAAAAGACGCCATAGTGCATATTAGAAAGTTAAAGTGGAGATGGGCTGGCCACTTAGCCAGATATGAAGATGGAAGGTGGACGAAGAAGGTGACCCAGTGGCGAGGACCAGAACGAGGCAAGCGCCGTCCGGGCCGCCCGCTCAAACGCTGGGCTGACGACGTCCGTGCCGTCGCTGGTGCGCACTGGATACTCGACGCGAAACACAGGGAGAACTGGAAAATACTGGAGGAGGCCTTTACCCGAACGGGGGTTTTGCATGCATAAATAATAATATAACAAATTTAATACTAATACTAATTAATTACTTATAAAAACTATAGAACTATAGAAAAAAAAATGATAAATTGAACAAAAATGTATTTATACAAATATAGGCAATAATAATGTAAAAAAAATAATAATACAATTTAACAATATTTTTTGTAGTACTTATGTCAAAATTAATTAATTAAATAAAAAAAGAAGAATTATGTATGATGATTTGTAATACTGGAAAAGCGTGTAGAACAAATAAAAGGCTTTTTATTTTTTATTATTTTATTTATAAGTTATATTTTTTTCAACGCCTGTATGCAATCAATTGGCTTCAAGATTGGTTTACAATGTAATTTCATACTAATATGTAGGCGTTTTCTTAACCTTACGTGTCTTTTGTTCTGTTTTGACGTCGGATGTCAAAGAAGGACGTAACGCAAGTAATTTTATAATAATACTAGCAGCGAAACCCGGCGTTGCTCGGGTTAAATTCATCGTATGTTTAATGGTATGAGAAATAATAAGGATACATTTTTTTACATAGATATTATAGATTTCTATTTCCGAATTCGATTTGGTTCTTTTAGATTAATAATAACACTCGTACACATTTTGGAACTTTCCAGATCAATCCAAAAATGTTTAGAACTTTCTCGAAAATTTTAAATCGCTTATAATAAATTGCACTCATATTAGAATTTTCTAGATCATTCTAGAAATATTTAGAATTTTCTCGAACATTTTAAATCGTTTATAATAAATAGCATTTTAGAATTTTCTGGATCATTCTAGAAATTTCTAGAACATTCTCGAACATTTTAAATCGCTTTTAATAAATCGCACTAATTTTAAAATTTTCTAAAACTTTCTCGAACATTCTAAATCGATCATAATCAATTGCACTTATTTTGGAACTTTCCAGATCATTCGGAAAATTTCTAGAACTTTCTCGAACATTCTAAATAGATCATAATAAATTGCACTCATTAAGGAACTTTCTAGATCATTCAAGAAATTTCTCGAACATTCTAATTCGATCATAATCAATTGCACTCATTTTGGAACATTCCAGATCATTCGGAAAATTTCTAGAACTTTCTCGACCATTCTCAATCGATCATAATAAATTGCACTCATTTTGGAACTTTCCAGATCATTCTGGAAATTTCTAGAACGTTCTCGAACATTCTAACTCGATAATAACAGTTTTGGACATTTTGGAACTTTCTAGATGAAGCCAGAAATTTGTAGAACTTTCTCAAAACATGCTATATCGATTATAATAGTTTGCATTCACTCTAGAATTTTCTAGATCATTCCAGATATTTGTTGAAGTTTCTAGAACACTCCAGATCGATTATAACCGTTTTACACATTTTGGAACTTTCCATTCCAGAAATTTTGAGATCTTTTCAGAAGTCATCATGCGTTAGAAAAGGACAGCAATATATGTTTTAACATTTTCGCCACCCACAACCACCCCCTTCCACCCACCGCGACCAAACTCCCTTACTACCACCTGGAGACCAAGGGGTATTTACCACCCCAACGGGAAGTTGATTGGGGTTGGTGGTGATTGAGAAAACTGCGTATTTACGTACCCACAAAAGCATTTTATATATATTATTAGATTAGATTAGATTGTTTTTAGGGATGGTGGTTGGCCCTCAGGGCAATTAAATTTATTCCATATTTCAGAAATTAGTTTGCTTCACGTAATCGATCCACATGTCATGATATTTTGTGACAAATCTGTACAAAAGTAATCTAATCATTATCCAAATTATTCTTGTTATGACGATGAAGCCAGGTGGATAGAGGAACTTTTTATTGGCTTTGTAAATCATTTGAGTTTGAGCATTTTTTAATACTTACTCATTTATTACGATAGATAAACGATAAACGGGACGTGGATTTCATGGAAGCCCTCCATTGCTTTAAAGTTCAAATCATCATCATCATCAGCCTATAATGTTCCACTGCTGAGCATAGGCCTCCTTTCACAAATGAAGGTGAAAGGGAATGGGCAATACTCCACCACGCATGCCCACTGCGGATCGGTGGAGGTAGGCTAGTGGTCAACCTACTTTTGGAATTTTTCAAGCCACCTAGGAGGCATCCAACTAGCTTAACGACTATTACAATTAAGTGATAACCGGGACCAACGGCTTTACGTGCCTTCCGAAGCACGGAAACGCTCGATTTGAAATACCACTAGGCGGTCACCCATCCAGGTACCGACCACGACAGGCGTAGCTTAACTTTGCCGATCGATTAAGAACGGCTAATCATGCTACACCACGAGCGCTTCAAATATAGTTAAAGTTCAAATATTATACTTTAATATGGCTTTTACTAAAGCCCTATTAAAGCATGCAATGCATCGATTCTATCGTAGCTCCAAAATAAAACCCGATTGTCCACCATATGCCAACAACGCATTCTGTCGTATTTGGACCACATGATGCGCAAAGGTGATGAAAGTCTGGAAAAACTGATCATAGTTGGGAACACGGAAGGAAATAGACTACGAGGTTGTTCACCAACTAAATGACCCGATCAAGCAAAAGGCTCATCGTCCTCCTTTAACACGGTCGTAAAGGACGCGTTGGACAGAAACCGGTGGAGGCAGATCATCCGCTCTATACAAGTAAATCTGATGTTGACCACGATTCTCAGATATGAGGGAACCACTTTAGAGAGATGGCTTATACTGAAGCCCTTACGAGATCGACAGAGAAAACATTGCTTAGTAATTACTTTTATTTACCTTATTAGTACAGAACCCTAAGAACTAGACTTGGGCGAGAGCTACAACATTATTAAGGCAATTTGAACGTATTTTTTTATCATTTCCATAATATTAGATCTTTAAAATTATATCAGTCCATACAAAGTCTTTTTTTAAATGATCGTCTTGATTAAAACAAAATATAATGATGATTACAAGTTGGAATTGAAGATAAGATAGGAGTTTTAAATCATCGTCTGATTAAATTTAAGTAAATACTCAAAAAAATGATACCTAGACGATACGAAATTCACTGGTATTCTTTATTCCAATCACAGCACGTAATTAATCTATAGGTACCTAGATATAAATTGATTGTGGACGTAGATAATTTGTAAACAGTGAGTTGTTTAGTACAATAATATAGCTACGGTCGCTCAAATGAAAATACGAGTACAATAATGAAGACAATCAACAAAAGCTGTTATGGATTTGCCTCGCGCTGGAATGCCTGATGTCTTACTGTTTATCATTTCTTCAATACTGTACAACCTGTACATGCATCGAAATCTGCTCCAATTAAATATTGACTCGTGAATTTGATGACGTTCTTAGTGAATGTGGCCTGTGTTCCATTATGCTCCAAAAGTGTTTTAGCAGTGTTTTTGTGAAATACGATTATGTACAGACGTTGTAGAAATAATTTTGTTAGCGCAGTTTGTTTTGCGTGGGTTTCCACTCTTCTTGTTATACAGGTAGATATCAATTATTTAAGTATTCGTGAAATATCAACATGTTTCAAAGATCCTGATGATGCGTCCATGCTACGCGAACCGAGCATGAGCCGGCTACGAACACAATTCGTTCGATGATCGCGATGGCAGGTGTGGACGCTCGAGCGCGATGCGAATTCCTGTTCCTGAAAAAACTGATAATCGGGCGGTGCGTAGTCGAGCGCGAGACGAATGCTCGTTCGAGGCTCGCAAGTCTTTTCATAATCTTTTCGAACCTTACGTTTTGTTTCTCATGCATAATTTTCAGAATGAGATGAACTCTGAAATCGCTCTGCATTTTTTTTTATATTCTTCACAATTAATTACATCCAGACTCAGAACTGGATGTCCTGGGTCCACGACTTGTGGCGCGATAGGTTGAATATTAACCAACCACGCCAACTCTTCCCGTCTTTATTAATTAACATAAACATAACATAAATATACTTTATTTGTACACCACAAAAAACAGTACACAAAAAGAAGGAAAACAAATACAAGAGGAAGTGATACAAAACAGGCGGTCTTATCGCTTAAGCGATTTCTTCCAGACAACCTTTGGGTCACAGGATATTTAACAATATTTCCAGGTGTAGTACATAATAATACACTTAAATAAATACATATTAAATCTTAATACACAAAATAGATATAAATCCTAATACATAAATAATCAAAATAATAAACTACTACTATTAAAATAATATATAATAAAATAAATAGTCATTTATTACTAATATAGTTAATAGTTTTATTAATTACTAAGAAATCGACATCATTTAGAGCTATTATAAAACTGCTGTATTTTATCAAATAACTTCAAAGAATCATAAGACAAATTTTTATTAATTGATGACACTATAGTATCACCTACGCTCCCAGGTAGGTACCTAATTTTATCATCCACCGTTTACTCCATTAAATTTCCTGTGACGTAATATAATAGACAACTCTTTATAGAAAAAAGGACACCTCATTTGTTGAAATCGGTTCAGTAGCTTAACTTGTCCGAGGTAACGATACTATAGATCTCACATACAATAGGTAACGTAGTCATTGAGATTCATTATTCATAATCCCTAGCCCTATTTATTCTGATTTCTGTGCCCTACATAACCCTTCCTTCTCGTTAAAAATCACGTACTATGGTATTTGCTGCAATGATTTTTACTAGCTACTTATAAATCGTCATCATAACGATGAATAATAAATATCGACCGATTACATAACATATTTTTAGGTGGAAGGACACTTCAATGACGCCCTCAACCCTGTGAAGACTGATTTGGGAGATTGGCATCAGAGAGGCGCTCGTGTTGCTATAAGAACCAACGAAGCCTTAGCTTGCGACAAACCTGACTTTTACATTTGTGAGGTAAATATATAAGCAGGGTCGGACTGTCCATATAGTTGAGGTGGCGTTTGCCAGCCGAGTCCTAGGCTGCGTGGGCCACCCACAGGCCTGGCTTGCGGGGCTTGTCGCAGCCAGGCGGTCGGTAGGGGGCCCGTGCAGACAAGGGCCTGGCTCTTGCAACCTACATGTAAAGTAGATCCCACCAAAAACATTTTTATGTAAAATGTTGCCGCCAAGACATATGACTTACACTGTCAAAAAGTTATCAGATCTCATGTAGAGCCAAGCTTATAACTCTACTTGCCCTTACTCTACAAGCCCTAACTTCTCAAACTCTACACCTTTGTCAAAATATGTGGCTTGGCCGTTTCGCTACCGTCACATGGGAGTAAGGTGAAAAATGTATTCACTGTTACTTTTTTGTTATACAATATTACGTTTTGTTTGTTTTGTTATATAATAGTTCTTGTAGTAGTGAAACGGCCAAGCCACATATTTTGACTAAGGTGTAGAGTTTGTGAAGTTAGGGCTTGTAGAGTAAGGGCGAGTAGAGTTATAAGCTTGGCTCTACATGAGATCTGATAACTTTTTGACAGTGTAAGCCATATGTCTTGGCGGCAACATTTTACATAAAAATGTTTTTGGTGGGATTTCACTTCTTTTTGTAAGTCACAAATGTTTTTTTTTTTTTTTTTTGTGTTTGAAATTTCCAAGTTTTATATTTTTTTTGTTATTTGTGTACTAATACAAGCTTACATACCAAATTTCAGCTTTCTAGGACTTCCGGAAGTACCCTATGAGTTTTGATGATCATCAGTGAGTCAGTGACGAAATCGGGGTTTTTTAGATATCAATAAAATCTAAAGTATAAGAGCTATATTATTGAAACTTAATATGTTTAATAAGTTCACTATTGACATCATATCCTGAGAATTTTGTTTATCTAGTATAATCCAAACCCAAGTTATGAGGGTTCAAAAAATCGACGAAGCGCTTCGAGAAAAGGTAGGTAGTGCCCTTTCGCTTCGCTTGGCTGTCTTGGCGGGGGGCACTTCCGTGCCCCCAGATAGTTGATACATAATTAGAGATAAATTAAACCGAAAGATAATTCCGATAGTATCCCATCTATCATTATCCGATCCCGGGCCCCGGGCTTGTGGGGAGCTCGGGCCCTTCCGGCCCAGTCCGACCCTGTATATAAGAAGGTAATAAATAAAGTCATGTAGGCAGGTAACCATAAGACGAGACCGTAGATGGAACATGCATATCTATAGAGCAAACTATTTTCATTCTACAATGTATCCTATCATCTCCCTAGGTTTCTGATAAATTCTCAGCCTGAATCAGAATAATCGTAGTAAAAGTAAAACTCTAATCGAAGTATTTAAGATTAATTTATATAAAATTGATTATAATGGGGACTTTCCCGCGCTGTCATTGTTCATATGATTAGTTAGTAGGTACGCACTATCTTTTTATTGTTATTTTGAGTAATAACACCAATAACGAGTCTTGAGCCCCTTAGGCCCCCCTGGATCCGCTACTCTTTACTGAGTTACATACTTACTTCATAGTAGTACCACGTAGTACCTACTATAATTTATCAGTAAGTAGATGACAAACGCCGCGGATTTTCTCAGTGTTATGACCTAGTTAGGGCGATTTTTCGTATCCAAAGCCCCCCTATATAGCAAATTTTGTCGAAATATATAGTATACAAATATAAATATGTATAGGATAGGAAACCTAATAATAATCTAGCTGAAGACGGATACCCTAAAAATTACAAGTACCTACACTATTTACTACATATTCACAGTAATTCAACGCTTGTCATGTTTATTATGTCTAGTAAGTAGTCATTCCCTTTTTATGATATTATTATAGATGCGTACAACTTTGCTACCTACCTACTAAGTTTAATCAATAAAGTGCCAAAAGGATCTATTTTATCAATGAGTTGTAAAAAACGAATAGATAAAGGTTCTACCTATTAAGATTTAGACGTGCATGACTATATTATTTTCAAGCAAAAGTAATGTAATAGTGTTTTAAATTACTTTTGCTTAATTGCTACTAATTGAATGAATGTTCTAGGAGCCTCCAAACACCGTACCACCAGAGGCGACGAAGACATGCAACTACCGCAACGTGCGATACCACGAGCAAGTATTCCGATGGGTGTCCGGTTGGGGCTGTCTGAATTACACACCAGACTTCCTATACGTTGGTGGCGCTAACACCATAAACATGGGCAATGGCTGCTTTTATGGAAACTGGTTCGCGCCCTGTTTGGAGATCGTTAGTTATATCCAAAATTTTTACTAGCTATTTACGTTTTCATTATTTGAGTGCCAGTAAAATTGCCTATAAATATTGACAGGCCAAAGAAGATGGTACATGTGGATGCTATCCTTTCGACCCTGGCTTAGAAGAGGTTGCTAATGCAGTGCGAGAAGCTATAGTTACTTCAGCCCATGGTCGCTGGGAGAGATGCTTCTACGCAGCCACTGACTGCTGCAACCATTACATGCTTGGAGAAGGTCCTAATGCTACGGGTAAGTACCTATCTATAATGATTAATTATCATTAGTAATTTTATCTTTGGCTCTTCTGTTATTGACTGTCAATAAATTGTTTCGTATTTCTAATTGGTTCCTTTGATAAATCAGAAACGCAGCAATGTGAAGCTACATTTGATGGTTGGACATGTTGGCAAGCTGCAAATGCAGGGACCGTAATGAGCGAAGTCTGCTCAGAGTTTGCTTACTCCAATGTTGGACCATCTTGTCACCGTAAGTATTTTATTCCTGAACTGGGTAGTTTGACATTAGTACGAATAGCAAGAATCAGTCTTGTTAAAATTGGGCCATCTGCTTTGTTTGATAAACTCGGTATATTTTACGCCTTGATCTAGTTCTTATATAATTTTTACAGATTTCAGTACCAAGGAATGCTACGGCAACTCGACGTGGGAAATTCAAACAGACTATAGCAGTTGCAGTATATCACCTCGCCTCATCCGCCGATATCAATTCCACATTTTGGTTTTATCAATCTCGATAGTAGCATGTTTGCCAGCCGTTTTCATCTTTTGCTTCTACAAGCGCTTGCGCATTCCTAGAGTAGCATTACACAGAAATCTCCTCATTGCGATCATAATCAGAAATGCTCTAGTTATAATCAGCAGAAGTGAGGTGAGTAATCATTAAGCAAGCTATTCCTAAAATTGTGAAATAGATCAGAAAGAATCATGGCGAGATTTGTACAAAAAATTAAGATTTTTAGAGACATTGAAATGACGTTATTATTGTTCCTTGGTGCCTAAGGAATAACTTGAGGCATTTAAAATATTTTTAGAGCCCCGGGATAAAAAAGCGACATTCTATGCCATGCCGGCGCCAAAAACATTACGTTGTTGTTATGTTTTGCGGGGTTTATAAAATATTTCAAGTAGGTATATTAATATGTTGCTGGTAATGTAATCTCAACATTGGGAGTAATTCAAAACTCTCTTAAATGTTGAATTTTTTTGTATAAATCAATTTATCTATCACGCTATGATTCTTTGAAATCCAAAAAACATACATCTACTTAAACCGAGCTTAATTCCTTAGATTAATACCTATTCTACATAGAGTCAAAATAAACGCTTTTTCTTTCGACAGTCTGTCGTGTATTTTTCCGTATAACAAGCTAGCTAAATATAATAGAAATATTTCAAATTATAGATCTACATAGATGAGTTAACAACCTCTGGTGATACAGTGATGTCTACACACGGTATAGCGTGTCGAGTGCTAGCTATAGCCGAACGGGCTGCGGCTAATGCCGTCTTCGTGTGCATGCTGGTTGAAGGAATCTACTTACATCGCCTAATCGTTGCCGTCTTCAAGCAGAAACTGAATCTAAAATGGCTTTATGGGATCGGAGCTGGTATGTATTATTTTTAACCACAACGGATCGGAGAGTTTGTGTATGTTTATAATCATTTTCCTTTCACTGGACCCATTTTAATCTGTAATGTTTCAAATATAAGACAATCAATAAGCATATGGAGACGGTTTCTTAAATCTTAATATGTATTTGTTGTCGCGGGTTTTCAAATTGTTATAATAAAATTGTCTTAGGAAGGAAGAATTTAATAGTGCGCATTCATTCGAAATCTATTTATAATTTTTATCTTATTTCAGTAAGAATTAGTGATACGGGAGTTGCATCAATCATTCGAAGACATGTCATTCAAAAAGTATTTATTTTAGTGTAGATAACAGTGACTGCGTGGTGTAGCATGATTAGCCGTTCTTAATCGATCGGCAAAGTTAAGCTACGCCTGTCGTGGTCGGTACCTGGATGGGTGATCGCCTAGTGGTATTTCAAATCGAGCGTTTCCGTGCTTCGGAAGGCACGTAAAGCCGTTGGTCCCGGTTATCACTTAATTGATAATCGTTAAGCTAGTTGGATGCCTCCTAGGCGGCTTGAAAAATTCCAACAGTAGGTTGACCACTAGCCTACCTCCACCGATCCGCAGTGGGCACGCGTGGTGGAGTATTGCCCATTCCCTTTCACCTTCATTTGTGAAAGGAGGCCTGTGCTCAGCAGTGGGACATTATAGGCTGATGATGATGATGATGATGAACAGCGACTAAATAAGCTAGACCGATTTAACCAAGATAATTACACATAACTAGGTAATGTGAGATTTTTGCAGGGTTGGCAATGCACGAGATATATGTTGCAAGCGTTTATAGGCTACATTAGGTACCTTATTAGAAAATAACATTTATGGTTTGATTTCCCCTTCTTTAAATATAACAACATCTCAAATCTTTTACTTCCACCTAAACTTGTAACACCGAACATACATCTCCAGCAATAACATTATCGCCGGTGGTGGCGTGGGCTGCAGTGATGGGTACTCACAACGACCACTCATGCTGGCTGGTGTACACTGTAGATAATGTGCAGTGGATCCTCGACGCCCCTAGAGTCGCCATACTGCTTATCAACACAGGCCTCTTCATTGATGTACTCAGGGTCTTACTAACGAAGATCAGAAATAGTGAAAATGCCAACCAGCTGTGAGTATTAAAGATGTTCCTATTTTTTATGTCAATAAGTGAAAAATAGGCAAACAGTGCACCTGATGGTAAGTGGTCAAACCCGGAGGTCAACCAGGGAGATTGCTGATGTGTTACCGGTGATATTTTTTAAAAGTTTATTAGTTTTGAATTTAATTAAACCATTCAAATAATACCAGTACCTAGACTTAAATAACTAGTTATATCTAGAACTGACATATCAGACATCGAATTCGTGACTTAGGACATACGTACATAAATACAATATTTTATGATATCACTATGAATAATACTTTAGATATATATCCTAGTCTTTAACACAGCGCTAACACTAGTAACCAGGTCACTGGACATAAGAACATACGAATGACTAACCAATGATTAATTACTGTATATGTTTGTAATGCATTCTCAAGTAATTACAAGGTACGTGCGAGTATATTTAGGGCATGTTTCGCCAAATGCTGTAAAAGTTCCTAAAAGTCTATTTTAGGTAGGTAAATATCAGACAGATTTCCTTTAAAGTCTAGATTCCTCTGAGAACCGTTATGAATCCTCCAGCGATCACATATCATCTCAACAAAAACATTTTTGATTCCAGGAGTACAGCAAAAGCGACGTTATTCCTTATGCCAATTTTTGGCACGCAGTTCCTCTTGACTGCTTTTAGACCCAATACTACCGAGTGCACTGGGGAACAAGTCTATTACTTCATCTCTTACTCCATTGAAGGTCTGCAGGGATTCATCGTTGCCATGCTTTACTGTTACATTAATAAAGAAGTAAGAATACAACAATCTTAAAGATAATACGTAACCATTTTTTAACCGTATTGTTCTTCATTATAAAATTAATTATTTTCCAGGTTCGAGTATTAATCAAAGCCACATACAAGAAAACAGAGACCGCCGTTGTATCAAGGATCCGCGGTGATTCTGTCTATCCTCGAATGAGTACAGGCGCCAGTTCAGATAGAAGAATAACTTACAGCACAGGAGTACCACCTGAACACGACGAAGAAGCAAAGGATCATTACTTAACAATAAGACCGAAATTACATGTCGCCGAAATAATATCTATACAAGCTAGTGAACGATTAGCCGAAATTCTAGAACCTGTATACGAAACCATACAAAATGGAGTGACTCACGAAGGATGTGATTCTTTAGAAAGATCAGATATTGACAATGATTCAGGTTTTATCCCAAATAGAGACTCAAAAGTTGACGATTATTATAATTTCACGAACGCATCCAGCGTATCGATAGACTGTCAAGATTGGATACGGTGTATTTCATCGCCATCGAGTAGCGTCTATAATAACTCCTTAAACGATTATGAGGCAAAGTATTTGGAAAAGAAGTTTCCCAATCATCCTAAACTACGAGAGATTAATGAAGTGCGAGAGAAAAAACCTGCTCTAAATAGCGATGAGAATCCACCTGACGAAGATGTTACACAAACTATTAAAGATAATATAAAAATAGATAATAATATTGGCCAATATAAAGAAGATCCCGAGTACGAAAATTGCGAAAACATGCTTGAAGAAATAATGCAGTATATCGAAACTAATGATAATATCAAAGTAAAATTAGATCCAGATCTTCTTTCACCCAACAGGAAGGAAGAGGACAAAATAGTGTTTGTAGATGATTAAATTATTTGTGAAATGCTACAACTTAAAGTTGATTTTATTAATTAGGTTTTCATTGGAATAAAATAGATGTGTCAAACATTTAACCGTATCGGCTCTCTATAACTTATGTTATTTTTAAGCTACTACGTCTCAGACACAATAGTTAAACATTTACGCAACGTAAGTATGACTATATTTCGGCACACCTAAACCTCCGGTGTGTATAAACATTAATTGATCTGTCAACTTGTTCAGAGATCTAGATCCTTTCGAACACCGCTTACAAAAGTGAGTGCAGCTGCGGGCTCGCGCACAGTCGAACGCGGGACCTTTAACTGTTACAGTCAAAATTATGGAACCTTCAAACATGCTAGAAAATATAAGAATGTTTAATTTACTAGTGGTACTGTTGTTATTTTGGGGTGTGCAAAGTTTCCCGGATGGGGCGCCGATTGACGCATGCGTGAAGGAGCGCGCAAATCAACCGAATCACGGACAGCATCGGACGCAACCACTGTCGAGTCTGCCTTATAGGGTGGTGGCTTCATCTTCGGCGTATGGACCCAATACACCAGTCACAGGTTTGTACAAAGTATGGGAATCTATGCAAGCTACTAATAAACAATCAAGTGACTGATGGTGATTCAATAGCAGTTGTATCCTAAGATATTCATGGATATATGTAATTGCAATTAATTTTAAAATAAATGTATGAAGAAAATTAATAAATTGAAAATTTAAATTGAAATAGGCATGGCTATCCAAATGGCGTTTGAAGCATATTTTTAATTTTATTTACTACAAGATTTACATAAACTGGCGCTAATAATCGTGTCGACATTGCGCTCACAGTAATTAACGTCGGTTAACAAAGGATTATCTGATATATTTTTATCTATTTTTCGGAAGATATATTGATTCATCAATCATTGTTACAAATTTACCTAGTTATAGGTATATAAATCTTGAATCATTAAAGCAATCAAATAGATTCTTGCATTTGATTAAAAAAATTAACACAAAAATTAGTGAGTACAGATCCATTATAAGAATTTCTTTTTGACGTTAGCAACAAGAACAAAACAGTAATAAAAGCAATATACTATATTACTTTTGTTGTAAGATAATGAAAAAATAAACCATTAGCATTGAACAATAATTTTAACTGTTGAGTTGCAAAATCGCGCGAACACTTGAACATCTAGATTTCATAAAGATTTCACAACGCATTTGTCTTTACATTCAAATTTCAAGTAAGACATGCAATTAATGGTTATTAATAAAAAAACAAAGCATATATTGCTCAGTACAAAATAAATATAGAGCAAATTCTATCGTGAGATACCTAGTGGGTGCGTAAGCATCACACGCGGCTGAATCAAGACGCGTGCCCCAGCTCAGCTTCGATTACGCAAGTAAGCTCGATACACATGGTATTGTAGGTCACACGATTTATGGTGACTAGACCGGTTACGTCCCCTGACAAACGTAAATAATAATAAAAGATGTTTACCTTGAAAATGTACCATGGTTGTCAAAGTAAAATTATTACATAGCACACACATAATTACTAGGCGAGCTAACCTTTTGTTGCGATTTCAGCGTTATTCTCAAAGTAAAAGTTGTCCAGTATGTAAAACCTTACATAGGTTTTGAAAAGATGACATTTGGAAATATCCACACGACTTACACTTATCTAGTTGTGGTTTTATATAAAGGTTAAGTTTGAAGTTAGGGCTTGTAGAGTTAGGGCGTGTAGAGTTATAAGCTTGGCTCTACATGAGATCTGATAAGTATTTGACAGTGCGAGCCATATGGTCTTGTCTTGGCAACATTTTACCTGAAAATGTTTTCGGTGGGATCATATCAAAAGTTCAAGTTAGATTTCGTAACAACACAAAAAGTAAAGGTCAATATCAAACATCGTTAGTATAACTAGTAACTATTTGATGCTAAATAATGCTAATATACGACCACACATGCACCGCCCTGTTGATGTCGTGTAAATTATTAGGTACCGAAAAGCTATTAGACAGAAATGGGTACAGAATGCAAGAAATTGATACAGTAAGCAATCGAAAATTGTAGAGCATTTCAGCAATAAATTACCATATCCATTAATTTCCTCTGCAATTATTATTAGCAAAATTGTCAATCGTCAATAACATAGATCTGTACAGTAGTACCCAACTTATATGGCGCGTCGTGAATCTTCGTTTGCACAGAAAAGAAAGTATGACCCCGAAGATTAACGAAAGAATGCTTAAAACTTACAATCAACCTTAGATCACTACTATAAGGTTCATAATACACTGCAGCCGTTAGTTCCGTCTCACTCGCAAGTCACGCCCCTCCACACGGCGCGAACTAACATGGCGGCAGCTACCGACCAATAGCGTTTCCCGCGCTTTGAAAATATATCTTCTGCGTAGGTGCATCGTTAAGCCATATTAGTTGGGTAATTCTGTACCAAAATGTCCACGGCAAGTTTTCACCTTCCCAAACAGAAATAATCCTACGTAACAACTTTTTAAAATCTATTCAACTTACAGTATCGATAGACGGATCGGAATCTTTTAAGGGATTCTTCATTCAAGCGAGATCCATTGAGAGCGATCAGTGGTTGGGGTCATGGGAACAAGCGCCGAACACTACAATACATCCTGAATGTGCTTCCATCACACACGCTGACCCGAAAGAAAAGAGCAGAGCAACCCTAGTGTGGCGGGCGCCACCAGATGCACATGGCAGAGTTTACTTTACGTAAGTTCAGTTATTATTATTGAATTTTAACGGGTTTCTTAACGATGCTATTATTATTTTGCCCACATGGTATGTATAATGGGTATGAAAAACAAAAAAAATATTGGTCGGTTAATAACATTTAGGGTTCATCGGACAGTGTAAGTAACCAGTTTGATGGCTCAATACGATAATAATATAAATAGGATGCTGACATTTGATTACAAACACCGCTGACTTCCAATATATCTCCCAAAAAAAAAACTATTTAGAATAGGACTAAAATGGAATCTCAAGTTTTTTAAAACTAGATCGGTACGGAACACTCATTTGCTCTTCGCCGGTTATTTTATTTAGAATGGTATAGGTAATTATTAATTCGGCCAAGGTACAACACATCACTTTTGAGATGGACCATCAACAAATCACCCTCATAGTTTTTTAAGATTACATTAAATAAGTATCAAACGATTTTATTGCAATAGGTTCCCATACTTGGATTTTAGAGCAAGACTTGATAATAAGGCCATTGACCCGTAGTCCACAGCACCACTACGCTCCTTTCACTACAACATATGTGCCAGTTGTGTAACATCAATGAGCCGTCATGATCATGAGTGCAAAGTGACCTTTAGATAAACTGCGGATAAGCGCAATTAAATACTCTAATGTTGTATTCAGAAGCGATTAACATACGTATGTTATTACGATTAAGTTAGCATATAATTTACACTTTAACATTAAAGAGCATTTGAAATGTAACTAATAAAACATGATGAGTACAAATGATATCACTTACCTTCTTCCATGAAAATGATGCAATATTCTTAAAAACAGTTACCAAGAACTGCCTTTATCAATGCGGGATCATTTTGCAAGATGCTATTTTGTTTTCAAGCTAAAACATCTGCGAACAAAAATGCAGTCTATGAAATAAATTGAGTCTAATAAAAAATCAATAATATGTACACATTCACTTACCATTTTATTTTGCTAGTAAAGAATGAGATGCCTGAGTTAACGATTGATAATGTGAGTGCTGATTCTGTTGTTTACAACTAAACTTCAGTCTCACTATGTCTCTTTCTAACAAAGAACATAAGAAAAGGATGAAAATTTAGTCCTGTTAAATTAGTCCAATGCATGTTTTCAATATAAATTTAGTCGCCATCTATCGCGGTTACGTCTAAATACCCGCAAATGAAGAAGGCAAAGACTATTTTAACAGCTTTAAATATGTTCTATCCGTTTTCAATTATGTTTGTAAGAAAGAGATGTCATGTGACTAAAATTAGTTTAGTGCGATTGACAACAGAATCAGCACCAATTAGTTCGTGGAGCGATTTAAAAAGTTTTTGTTTTATGATTACAGAGGAACAGTTCTGAAGAACTATGGAACATTCTGGGCGAATTTAATAGCGGAGGCACCACAAGATCCTGTGCAGCTTCAAATACTCGGTTAAAAACTACTGTTACAGTCAATATATTAAAAAAACTTAGTATAGTTGACAGTTCATATATTCAGTCAAATGTTCAATTTGCATGATGCAATTATGATAGCACTCTGTACAGTCAAAGACAAAGATATGTATACACGTATCATTATAAAAAAGAAGTAATCATAAAAAGCTCCAATAATTTGTACTCATTCAAATGCTAATAAATATGTAAACAATATAGACAACATAAATATGTACCCGACATGATCATTAATATGTACACGTTAGATAAAGTAAAAATATGTATTCCCTGAAAGATGCATAAAATTGTTACCACACAATGTGCCAAAAATATGTATACAACCATCTGAACAATGATGACACTGAAGATCACACAACATTCATTGATATATTATGTAGTACCTACATATACAGAGTGTTTTTTTTTCTAGCCAGTGAGGGCAACTTCTGAACTACAGGTCTTAGAGAAAAACGCTGAAGGGAACCCCGAGCTAAATTTTGAAGAAAATAAAAATGCCATTAAAATTTATTAAAAAAAATTAGTATTTTCGAAGATATTGAATTTCTTCAAAAAAATTTTTTTTTCCAAATTCTGCTTCTTCGTCACAATATGAACAAAATTATGTAAGACAATCTTGCTCTCAAGTTGCTAGAAGTTATCCAAAATATTATTTTATATTTTCCTTAATACATATACAGGATGTTTTTTTTTCTAGCCAGTGAGGGCAACTTCTGAACTACAGGTCTTAGAGAAAAACGCTGAAGGGAACCCCGAGCTAAATTTTGAAGAAAATAAAAATGCCATTATTTTTTTTTTTAAATGTGTTTTAATTTTTTTTTTATTTTTCTACTTCTACTTCACAATACGAACAAAATTATGTATGACAATCTTGGTCTGAAGTTGCTAGAAGTTATCAAAATTGACCTCAAATTTTTTGTCAGAATGCTAAGAGCCAATTCTTTATGGTTAAAGATAGTGAGGTCCATGCGAGATCTTCTTCTTCGCTCAATCACTTAAATAAATAAAATAAATAAATAAATAAATATCCTGGGACATTCCTCACACACGGTCATCTGATCCCAAACTAAGCAGAGCTTGTACTATGGAAACCAGATAACTGATATAATACATATACTACTTTTTGTTTGTAAATACATACTTAATATACATAATTACACCCAGACTCAGGACATACAGACATGTTCATGCACACAAATGCATGTCCTGTGTGGGAATCGAACCCACGGCCTGCGGCGCGTAAGGCGAACCTTAACCAACTGCGCCAACTGGCCCGTCATACTTTCACTTCCGTCACTTCGTCAAACTTTACGCAGCATAAAACCATGGTCAAGGGAAATATAAAATAATATTTTGGATAACTTCTAGCAACTTGAGAGCAAGATTGTCTTACATAATTTTGTTCATATTGTGACGAAGAAGCAGAATTTCGAAAAAAAAATTTTTTTTTAAGAAATTCATTATCTTCGAAAATACTAATTTTTTTAAATAAATTTTAATGGCATTTTAATTTTCTTCAAAATTCAGCTCGGGGTTCCTTTCAGCGTTTTTCTTTAAGACCTGTAGTTCAGAAGTTGCCCACACTGGCTAGAAATAAAAATTCGCCCTGTATATATCGCTGCACACATTATTAAATATTTACGTCTTGTGATGTTACATTTTCATCGCATTTCAATCTTTTCTTCATCATGGATACTTTAAAAATTCGAGTAATTATGGAATATGAGTACCTTCGTGGCAACAACGCGGCACAAGCGGCACGCAACATCAACGACGTTTACGGAGCTAACACTACAAACCAACGCACCACTTGTTATTGGTTTGCTCGCTTCCGTTCTGGGAATTTCGACCTAAAAAATGAACCTCGCGGTCGTCCGAAGACTTTGGTCGACAATGACGAATTAAAGGCGATTGTAGAAGCTGATGCTACACAGTCGACGGCTGAATTAGCAACAGCTTTCGACGTTAGCGTCAAAACAATATTGGTCCATTTGCGTCAAAACAATATTGGTCCATTTGCGTCAAATTGGCAAGGTCAAAAAGTTTGACAAATGGGTGCCCCACGAACTCAATGATCGCCAGCGCGAAGTACGCGTCGAAACGTGCCTTGCACTGCTCAACAGACACACAAATGAAGGAATTTTGAACCGCATTGTTACCTGCGATGAAAAATGGATTCTGTTTGATAACCGCAAGCGCTCAGCAAGTTGGTTGGATCCTGGTTCAGCACCTAAACAATGCCCTAAACGAAAACTTACCCCACAGAAAAGTAATGGTCACTGTTTGGTGGTCTAGCGCCGGTGTGATTCATCACAGCTTCTTACCAAACGGGGTGAGCATTACTGCAGATGTGTACTGTGAAGAACTGAACACAATGATGGAGAAGCTGGCACATCTCCAACCAGCATTGGTCAATTGTGATCGTCTCCGCTGCTCCTGCACGATAACGCGCGACCTCATACTGCACAGCAGACGGTCTCCAAGTTGCAAGAACTGGGGTTGGAAGTTCTCCGTCATCCGCCCTACTCACCAGACCTTGCGCCTACAGACTACTACTTTTTCCAGAATTTGGATAACTTCTTGGCGGGAAAAAATTCAATACCCGAGAGGCAGTACAAAATGCCTTTGAAGAATTTGTTGCCTCCCGTCCAGCTGATTTCTTTAAGAAGGGCATCAATAAACTGCCACTGCGTTGGCAAAGATGCATTGATTGCATGGGTGATTACTTCGATTAATACAAATAAAAAATACATGAATAAAATTCGTTTAAATTTTTTCATACAAAACAGCAATTTCATAGGTAATACCTAATATTATATGGGTCAAAATAACTTCGAAATTATAACCCACAAAAATATCTCAATCGCATAAAAATTGTTAGTGTGGGTTATCCATAGAACATAATTATAATAAGGTCCTTCTAAAGTCTTGGCGTATATTTTTAGAGATGGATGTATACATATATGTATAGGTCATTAGTAATCAAAAAAGATATTAGAAAAATAATCCGTACATTGAAAATACTACATTATTTATAAATTAATACTTGGTACTTACGTAAAGTTTAACTTTGTTTATTTTTTTTCTCTTTAACCATCAGACCGGTTAAAAGTGGCAGCCATTTTAATTATTTACTTACTGGTCCGATTGCTCTCAAAATGGATATCTGAGAGACCCTTGGGCCGCATAAGATGAATCTTTGCTCAAAATTTAAAATATTGCCCGCCATTTAGAATTATTTAGTTACTGGTCCGATTGCTCTCAAAATGTATATTTGAGAGACCATTGGGCCACATAACATAGATTCTTTGCAAAAAAATAAAAAAGGGGCCGCCATTTTGAATTATTTAGTTACTGGTCCGATTGCCCTCAAAATGGATATTTGAGAGACCCTAGCGCCACATTACATGAATCTTTGCTCAAAATTTAAAATAGTGTCCGCCATTTTGAGATACCATATCTCAGGTTTCAAATATCGATTTTGAGAGCAATCGGACCAGTATCTCAAAAGTCCAAAATGGTGAACACTTTTTCAAAAATTTGAGGATAGATTCTTGTTTTGTGACCCCGAGGATTCTCAAATATCGATTTTGAGAGCAATCAGACCAGTATCTAAAAAGTTCAAGATGGCGGACACTTTTTGAAAAATTTGAGGATAGATTCTTGTTTTGTGACCCCGAGGACTCTCAAATATCGATTTTGAGAGCAATCGGACCAGTATCTCAAAAGTCAAAAATGGCGAACACTTTTTCAAAAATTTGAGGATAGATTCTTGTTTTGTGACCCCGAGGACTCTCAAATATCGATTTTGAGAGCAATCAGACCAGTATCTAAAAAGTTTAAGATGGCGGACACTTTTTGAAAATTCTGATAATAGATTCTTATTTTGTGACCCCGAGGACTCTCAAATATCGATTTTGAGAGCAATCGGACCAGTATCTCAAAAGTCAAAAACGGCGAACACTTTTTCAAAAATTTGAGGATAGATTCTTGTTTTGTGACCCCGAGGACTCTCAAATATCGATTTTGAGAGCAATCAGACCAGTATCTAAAAAGTTCAAGATGGCGGACACTTTTTGAAAAATTTGAGGATAGATTCTTGTTTTGTGGCCCCGAGGACTCTCAAATATCGATTTTGAGAGCAATCGGACCAGTATCTCAAAAGTCAAAAATGGCGAACACTTTTTCAAAAATTTGAGGATAGATTCTTGTTTTGTGACCCCGAGGACTCTTAAATATCGATTTTAAGAGCAATCGGACCAGTATCTGAAAAGTCAAAAACGGCGAACACTTTTTCAAAAATTTGAGGATAGATTCTTGTTTTGTGACCCCGAGGCCTCTCAAATATCGATTTTGAGAGCAATCAGACCAGTATCTAA
This sequence comes from Polyploca ridens, assembly GCA_951394255.1. Lineage (NCBI taxonomy): Eukaryota > Metazoa > Arthropoda > Insecta > Lepidoptera > Drepanidae > Polyploca > Polyploca ridens. The sequence continues at coordinate 8,340,791 of OX596253.1, forward strand.
AAAGTTCAAGATGGCGGACACTTTTTGAAAATTTTGATAATAGATTCTTGTTTTGTGACCCCGAGGACTTTCAAATATCGATTTTGAGAGCAATCGGACCAGTATCTCAAAAGTCAAAAATGGCGACCACTTTTTCAAAAATTTGAGGATAGATTCTTGTTTTGTGACCCCGAGGACTCTCAAATATCGATTTTGAGAGCAATCAGACCAGTATCTAAAAAGTTCAAGATGGCGGACACTTTTTGAAAATTTTGATAATAGATTCTTGTTTTGTGACCCCGAGGACTCTCAAATATCGATTTTGAGAGCAATCGGACCAGTATCTCAAAAGTCAAAAATGGCGTCCACTTTTTCAAAAAATTGAGGATAGATTCTTTTTTTGTGACCCCGAGGACTCTTAAATATCGATTTTAAGAGCAATCGGACCAGTATCTGAAAAGTCCAAAATGGCGAACACTTTTTCACAATATTGAGGATAGATTCTTTTTTTGTGACCCCGAGGACTCTTAAATATCGATTTTAAGAGCAATCGGACCAGTATCTGAAAAGTCCAAAATGGCGAACACTTTTTCACAATTTTGAGGATAGATTCTTGTTTTGTGACCCCGAGGACTCTCAAACATCGATTTTGAGAGCAATCAGACCAGTATCTAATAAGTTCAAGATGGCGGACACTTTTTCAAAATTTTGAGAATAGATTCTTGTTTGTGACCCCGAGGACTCACAAATATCAATTTTGAGAGCAATCGGACCAGTATCTCAAAAGTTCAACATGGCGGACACTTTTTCAAAATTCTGAGAAAAGATACTTGTATTTCGACCCCGAGGACTCTCAAATATAAATTTTGAGAGCAATCGGACCAGTATCTAAAAAGTTCAACTCCACTATGGAGTTCCAGTGCTTACTGTTCTTCTCCATCATCAGACCCTGAAAACCATATAAGGTCAAAGTTCATTTCACGAAAACTCCAACAACCCCAAACACGGCTAGGATACGTTGTTCCGCTATAGAGTTCTAGTGCCCACCCTCCTACTCCATCATCAGACCCTGAAAACCATATATGGTCAAAGTTCATCTCACGACAATTCCAGCAACCACAAACATGGCTAGGTTACGTTGCTCCGCAATGGAGTTCCAGTGTCCACCCTCCTACTCCATCATCAGACCCTGAGAAACATATATGGTCAAAGTTCATCTCACGACAATTCCAACAACCCCAAACATGGCTGGGATACGTTGCTCCGTTATGGAGTTCCAGTGTCCACCCTCCTACTCCATCATCAGACTCTGAAAACCATATATGGCCAAAGTTCATCTCACGACAATTCTAACAGAATTAGTAGAAACGGCTACGGCTACGTATCTACTAATTCAAAATATTTGAAATAATAATCATGAATAAATATGTCACGACGAATTGTTGAAATTGCTCAGTGAGTGCCCTGTTACAGGGAGCGACAATAACTTTACCTTTCTCAACGACTTGATCACATCATGCGGTAGGCGACGTTGCCAGCCAGCTTGCGCACGAGCTGACAACATCGCGAGCGCGAAACTACCAACGTGGCCGAACACAAAATTATTGATTTTTTTAAAAACTTTTTTCAAATACCTACCGTTTTTCAATTAAATTCCATGAAGGCCTTGACTTAAATGAGTTTACATATTTTTGACTATAATGATGAATACATATTTATGGTATTTTGATTGTTCACAAATTAATGATTTGATACATGGATATATATTATTGAACTTGTTGTTTACATACATAATTGTCCAACAGTGTTTACTTATTTTTGAACTTTTGTATGTTCCCATATCTATGATAATGTGAACGGCTACTTTTTATGAGGCTTGGTGGTGTATACTTATTTTTGTCCTCGACTGTACAAAACAAGCTTTGGTACTCTTGGATTAACTTTTTTATTCAATCCGATTCGTGCTATTTGCTTTCAGTGCAATAAGTAATTTTGTTAAGTTTCATAGTTATAGGTTTATTTTTAAGATGGTCAATGAAAATATTTTCGTGTTTTTTTTCATTTTATTAGCCTGAACCATAGAGTACGAATATTAACAACATTACCTTGTGCGAAGCGTGAGCAGTTTGTATACATTCATATATTTATATCGTACACTATACTCCATTTCACATAGGATGAGTCGTCAAGGTCAAGGGATTTTTACGAATATCTAGTGAAATTCCAATTGATTACTCTGAAATAGCACTCAGAATATTTCATGAAACCTCGTTTTATCATAGTATCCCTTTATTATATCGAAATGAACATTAACCATTGAGCAATCTAATAACATACCATGTGTCACCGAACTCATGCTATTTGAAATCTACTATACTGTTTTAGTGTCTGAAAAAATGACGATATGAGTTCCTTATCATTTGTTCTCGGTAAAAAGATCGATAAAAACGAGAAATTGGCATTCATTATAAGTATTTAGTTGTTCAAACAAAACGTCAAACTATGCACGCGCAGTTCGTTTCAAGGCAGCATTGGACATACCCGTGCTCACGGCACATACTCGTGCACAGTATCTCTAATAATATTCTGTCTCTATGGCCTGAATAAACATGTGTTATATACTTTGTTTATTTCTTACTTAACAATAAAGCCTTGATTCGGGTACAAATAAAACAGTTGTGTAAATAAATAAATAGATAAGTTTATTAGTAATACGTTCAGTACCTAACATAAATGCATACTTTTGCATCATAAAGATGGAAAAATGAGAATCTTCATAATACAGTAACGAATTATTTAAATTCATATAATCGTTAGACATTAAGCAAAATAAAGTGTAAAAATATCCTTCTTGACTTGTTTACTTATATCCACAAGCATAAAGCATTAGTTAATTTAACAGGGGTACAAGATTATAAGCAAAACTTGCGGATAAAATTACATCCATATATGCAAGGATATAATCATTCTTAAACATTGTTTTTAAAAGCATATACATCATCGTTACATTCTGCATTATCTACTTCTTTTAATTGGTTAATTAAGGTGATAATGAACACCCATCAAAAGTTCCAGAATAACTTAAATCATACGTTATAAGGTTATCACATCAGAAATTATACACGTTTAAATGTTTTAATAAAAAATAAATTGTCATGTTTTAAGGCACTACGTAGCAACTAAAACATTTTACAATAAATCCAAACGATTTATATCTTGTTCACGTTACACGCAAGCGTTTGATAAACGATACAAAGTTAGAATTAATGTTTAGGAGGGTGTCTTTTGTTTCATAACGGGCCTCTTAATATCCATGAGATCGCACAGGTCGTTCCTAATAGGCCTCAACTCGGATACATCTTTCTCCCAGTCGGTGTCGGCGAGGATCGACATTACCTGGTTATGAAATATCATAGAGTTAACAAAACAAATCATGTATCAAAAGAACAGTAACATATTGTACGATCTATTAAACAAACCAATACGGACTGATTCAAACTTATTGGCGGCTGTGAAATTAGGCGCGGAATGCTGCGCAGTAGCGAAAACGAAGGTATGCGTTACATTCGAGATGACTGTACCTGCGTAAAGCCATCTTATCTTATGGAGGGGCCGAGAAATAGCGCGGACACTACGACCCATTGGGATGCGTAAAGCCATGCTCGCAGCGCACTACACAGCCGCCATTAAGTTTGGTTCGGATTCTACCATATTTATAAAAACACAGTTTTAACTCAATAGAATAACCGCACGCAGTGTCCTAATGTAGTATGCGCGATCAGATCGCCACCAATCAGAGGACGCGTCGATGTGAAAACGTGCCTACAAGCTCGTACACAACATTTGATCACCACCGTGATCGCCACCGCGGACGCAAGTTAAACGCGTTGGTTTGATCAGAGCTTAACTATTTTATCTACACTAATAATAAAGAGAGAAGATTTGGATTTTTGTATTTTTGTTTGTAATGAATAAACTAAATAACTACTGACCCAATTTAAAAAAATTCTTTCATCGGGAGAAAGCTTCATTTTGAGTAACATAGGCTAAATATAATTTTAGAAAAAATAGGGATCCTAGGAAAACTTCAATTATGTAACCGAAATTTCACCGGGCGATGCCGGCCACTAACAGCTAGTATACAGAAATCAAACTTGGGAAGTGTGTAGACTGATGATGGCTAAATAGAATGTTTATCAGGAACCTTCGTGTCCATAGAGGTAGGTATTAGAGATATGTTATTGAGCGGGTAGCGGGTAGATACCTGGTCGACATTGTCCTGCGGCACGGAGCACACGTCGCCGTAGAGCGTGAGCGCCTCGTAGAGCCGCGCGGCCGCGCACCGGCGCACGTACCGGTCCGCGTAGCACAGGTAGATCACCAGCTGGCCCAGCGACTTGCTGCACACCGTGCCGCCAACCTTATACACACATTATATTGGTCACTACTTACACATACTATATTTTCGCTACGCTAAGCAGACTTCCCAAGACCAAAAAGCCACCACCACAGCATTAGTTTTTATTTTAGCATAAAAATCCCTAACAATTATTTTTGTCGCGTTTTGATCTGTTTCTGTTTATATTGACATACAATTGATATTTGGGTCGCGCATAGATATACGCCGAAGTCAACCTTATGGCACCACACTCTTGTAGCACGATTCAGTAAACCGACAAAATAGTCGATTTATAGAAATTATAAATCCGACGGGGATTATTTACATTCACTAACTGGTAAGTTACTCTTACAACTAGATAGTAATATAAGATATCTGTTCTAGCGCCGCTAACCGCTAGCTATAATGTGACGTAGTACCTAGGTATTTTGCCTTTTTTATTTACTTTTCATTTTATTTTTATATGCTAATCAAAACTGAGATGACATTTTATTTTGCTTTACTGTTAACGCAGTAGCGCCATCTACGCCACACTTTTTTTTTTTATACCTCTAAGGTGGCAAACAAGCATACTGTTTGTGATGTTGAAGATATGAATGATAGATGATTTTCGATAGCAAGTTATATTGTATTAAATTTTCAATTTGAAGAATATAAAGTATGAATAGGTATGAATGATAAACATGTGCGTATATAATATGAGTTGTCGCTGCGCTGCGATCGAACGAATGGTCGATGATAGGATGGGTGACCGCGCCCCGCGCCTTCCGCCCTTTCCTGTTCGTCGTCCGAGGTAGTGGGGTTGTACGGTTCAGTCAGGTAATTAGGTGTGTAGATATAGATGCGTAGACATGCCCCCCGCCTTGGAGCAACAGCCTCCAACGAAGAGATGATTGCAGCAAGAACCAGGATCAGGTGAGTCAATTTTGTTCTTCCAGAAGCGGGCATAATTTAGGATAAGATCTCTTTATGATCCCGGTCGCTGTTTTAATGTCAGCTACTCGTGCGCATCCGTCTTTTCCGGTAAATGTTCGTAAAACTCGTCCTAATCGCCATTTTAAGGGTGGCAGATTATCTTCTTTAATCAGTACCAAAGCGTTAGGTATCTTGGTACTAGGGTATCTTGTTCAGTCTGCCATTTCGTCCTCGTCTGCAGCTCGGAGATAAATTCCTTTGACCAGCGCCGCCAGAAGTTCTGTCGCATTTGCTCGACGCGATCGTAGCGGTTCAGTCGTGATGTGGACTCCTTTTCTAGGTTTGTGCAACCAGGTGTGACGAGCGGTCGGCCAATCAAGAAATGGGCTGGAGTGAGAGGGAGTAGATCATTGGGGTCTGTGGACATTGGATACATGGGTCTGGAGTTAAGGACTGCTTCGATTTGTGCCAATAAAGTAGCTAATTCTTCGTATGTAAGATTCGCGTTACCTAATACCCGACGGAGGTGGTATTTGCACGACTTAACCCCTGCCTCCCACAAACCCCCGAAATGTGGTGAATATGGTGGAATAAAATTAAATTTTATGTTTTCACTACTTGAGAAATTTAAAATATAATTTTCGTTATTATTTAAAAATGCAGAAAATTCCTTTAAAGCGCCTACAAATGTTTTCCCGTTATCTGAAAATATTTGTGCGGGTTTTCCGCGACGAGAAATAAATCTTTTCAAAGCCAGTAAGTACGCCTCAGAGGTTAGGTCTGTAACTAACTCTAAGTGCACCGCACGAGTCGAGAAACATATAAATAGACAAATATAACACTTGACTAATTTTGCACCTCTTCCTTTACGGTTGAGCATATATATGGGTCCGGCATAATCCACACCGCATCGTAGAAATGGATATCCTGACTCTAATCGTTCGAGAGGTAGGTTACTCATTTTTACGGATAATGCCTTCCCTTTCTGACGTGTACATGTAACACACTTATGTATCGTTTGCTTGGATAAGTCGCGACCCCTGAGTGGCCACCAGCTATCCCTGATCGTGGCTAGAAGCAGTTGAGGTCCAGCATGGAGCAGACGTTTGTGTTCAGATTGAAATATAAGTCGCGTAAAGTTGTGCTTAGAACATAATAATATCGGGTGTTTTTTATTATAGGTAAACAAATCTGAGTTTTCCAACCTGCCTCCGACTCTAATAAGGCGATCGGAATCTAGAAATATATCGAGACTTGATATATTTCTCGTTGGTTTATAAGGTAAATTATTTAATAGTGCATAATGAATATCGGGAAATGAGATTTGTTGTGAAATGCGAGCTAAAACCAATGTTGACTTCTGTAATTCGTCAGATGTGAGGGGACCAGTGTTTCGTTCTGATTTATTAGTAATGCGTGAATTAGTTATGAATCGCAACACATAGGCGGCCGCACGTTTCAAGCGATTAAAATTTGAAAACCGTTCAAAGTTAAAAATATTCTGATTTGATTGAGACACTAATGAAGTAACATTGGATTTTAATTCAGGCAAATCAGTATAACTAATATCTTCATCGTGATTAGGTTTTAAATTGATTTTATTATTTTGTAAGAATGCTGGCCCGTGCCACCACATGTCTAAGTGTTGAAGCGCATCGAGCGCGAGCCCACGGGACAAAAGGTCAGCAGGGTTGTCCTTGCCAGCGACGTGAAGCCACGGCAACTCACCAGTCAGTTCATTTATTTGTACTACTCTATTTTGTACAAACGGTTTTAATAAATTTGGGGACATTTTTATCCAACATATAGCTATAGTCGAATCAGACCATAGGTAAACTTGACTGAAAGTTAATCTCCATGATTTAATAATTTTATTGTATAATTTGGCACCAACCAAGGCTCCGCATAATTCAAGCCGCGGGATCGTTACTGGCTTGATTGGTGCGACCTTACTCTTAGCGCATAGTAACCTGACTGTCACTGGTGAGTTGTCGTCGTATGTACTTACATAGGCGCAAGCGCCGTATGCATCTTGTGATGCATCCGTAAATATATGTAAATCCGTGTATTTTATATATAGTCCTCTAGCGTGACGAGGAATGCGAATATTCTGTAAATATTGAAGCGTTTTAATAAAATTTTGCCATATAATAACAATATCTTGAGGTATTTGATCGTCCCAATTTAATTTACATAACCACAACTTTTGTAAAAGTATTTTAGCGATAATAATCGAAGGTGCGAGTAAGCCTAGTGGATCGTAAACCTGAGAAACAATTGATAATATTACACGTTTGGTAATATGAGTCACGTTTTGATCAATTCTTGTAATGAAATGTAATAAATCAGAAGAGTGGAACCAACCCAAACCGAGCGTTTTAGTTAAACAATTTTCGCCTAACGATAATTCTTTTGTTTGATCAGTTGAAGTAATTTCTGAATTAAATAACCATTTTCGTAGGGGAAAGCATCCAGACTTTAAAACATCACTAACTTCATTACAAATATTGAACAATAACTCCTTATCGTCATGTCCTGTGATCAAATCATCAACAAAAATATCCTCGTCTATTGCGCGTTTAATGACGTCATCCGTGCATTCCGATGCCAGCTGTTTGATGCATCGAATGCTTAGATATGGCGCGGACGCAGTACCGTAGGTTACTGTATTAAGTTGATACACACCGAGCTCATCCGATTTATTTTTACGCCAGAGAATCAATTGTAAATTCCGTTGATCGTGTTGAATATTGACTTGTCGATACATTTTCTCCACATCGGCACAAGCGACATATTTGTATTGTCGAAAACGTAGCAATATAGAAAATACATCGTTATGTAAACTAGGACCGATTAATTGGACGTCGTTAAGCGACTTTCCGGAAGTTGATTTAGCACTTGCGTCAAATACCACTCGAAGTTTTGTCGTAGTGCTATGCTCCTTCAAAACACCATGGTGAGGCAAAAAATAATTTGGTGACGAATAATTATAAATGCGACTCATGTGCCCCAGACTTAAATACTCACTCATAAAATCACAATAAAGCTTCTTATAATCAGGCGAGCATCTATCTAACTTACGTTCCAGTGCGAGGAATCGATTATGTGCAAGCGTGTACGAATCTCCCAGTGTATCACTAGCACTAGGCTCCGCTAACGGGATTCTTACGTGGAAGCGACCCGAGTCGTCACGATACGTAGTCTGTTTGAATATGTCTTCGCACAAGGACTCATTTTTAGTTAGGTTATTTTGTAATGGGATTTCCTCTAACTCCCAGAATTGTCTAAGTTGAGTGTCTAAGGATTGCGAATAATTACAGTGAACCCGATTTATGCGCGAGTTCTTATAATTTAGCAAGGAGCCAGATATTATCCATCCCACTTTAGTGTTCTGTAAATAAGGGCCACTGGCTAACCGAATTAACCCATCATTTAGTAGTTCCCAGAACTTATCTGCACCGATTAATAATTCGACTTGCGATGGTGAATAGAAGTCTGGATCCGCTAACTGTATATTGTCGGGAATATTTATGTGTGACTTTGTACCTAAAGATGGCAACTGAGCTGTAATTTGAGGCAAAACTAAGCATTTTAAGTGTGTGTTATAGTTTGAAGTTTTAGATCTCAACTTAACTTTGCATGAGCGTGTAGAATGAGTCACTGAGTTTCCAACTCCCGTGACTTGAACAGTGGACTGTTGAAATAAAATATTTAATTTTGTACATAATGGTACAGCGATAAAGCAGTGCTGGCTACCATTATCTAATAATGCGCGCGTAGTGTGATATTTATTGTTTTGATCAGCGATCTCAACTAAAGCTGTGGATAGCAATACAGTATCTAATAATGAATGAGATGTATTGAGCGTGTGAGTTGTGTGAGAAGCTGAATGAAAGGTATTTGTGTTTGCGGGATTAGTACTAGCTGTGTCCTGTTGCGATGATGGCAAGCTATGCGCAACAGCTGACGATGTCGATGCACCGGTGTCAGCAGAACGATCGCTGTGAATTAAACTGTTGTGTTTCTGATTACATAACTTGCATGGACCAAACCAACACTCGTTTAGTACGTGACCTGCGCGTAAGCAATTATGACAAAGCTTTTTCTCATCAATTAGTTTTATTTTATCTTCAATAGATAAATTCAAAAATGAATTGCATGAATAAAGCGGGTGATTAGCATTGCACATATTGCAATTACGGGTTCGTTTTAAGTTAGGTTGTTTATTTTGTGTCGCTAATAAACTATGCGATTTAATGTGTTGATTTGGTAACCTTTTGCTATTAGTATCAGGCGTATTTTTTATGTGCGATAAATGGATAGTCTCTAACACATCAGCCCTATCTTTCAAAAATTTAGTTAAATCGTTCAGTGACAAACGTGTACTGGTATTGCTATGACTACTGAGAATCGTGCTTCTATATTTTTCCCATTCTAGCTCTGTAGAAGAATCCAGTTTCGACGTCATCAAGTAAATAATTAATGTATCCCAGGATTCAGTCGGTTCACCTAGGGTTTTAAGAGCACGTATATTTTTAAGAATAGTGTCTATTAATTTGCGTATTTGAACCGATGATTCCTTATTTAATGACGCGACAGAGAACAAAGCCTTGACGTGGTTGTGCACAAGCAAACGATTGTTGTTAAATCTATTTTCTAATAAATCCCAAGCTGTTATATAATTCTCAGACGAAAATTCTAATGCTTTAATAACCATTAATGCGTTCCCAGTGAGAGCAGAGCGTAAATAATGGAATTTTTGAACATTATCTATTTCTTTAGAGTTATGAATAAGAGATAAATAGGTATCGCGAAATTCCAACCAACGATCGTAAGTGCCGTCAAAGGAAGGTAATGGTATTGTTGGTAATTTAATTGTAGATTTTTTAGAGGTGGTACTTGGCATATCGACTTTATTCTCATTTACGATGCATTTAGATTTAGCAACATACGCATAATACTGATTTTCAAAAGATTCTCTCTCGATTAATTCTTTATCAAACTGACTATTGGGAACTTTAATATCAATTTCATCCTGAATAACCGAAAATTGAGAAAGCAACTCCTCCACCTTTTGTAAACGCGTTTTTAATTCCATCTTAATGATTTCTGTGATATCTACATTTTCTAAAGAATCTACGAATTTAATGAATAATGTTAATTTACCCCGAATAGTACCCCTTTTTTTATTTAAATCCCTAATGATATCTTCATCACTGTCCTCAAAGGGCGTGAGGGAATGTTTCTTTTTAGTCATTATGGCGTTTGTGGGAGATAAAGGCAAGAACTACTTACGATTTTAATATCCGATATAACGGGCACTAAGTTGTAGTTAAGTGAATAGCGAGTGTAACCTCTGCGTTGTCACAATGACAACCACGTGCACCCGGAATTAATGACGACGTAGCACAATATTAGCACAAATGAAGCACTGGGTAATGAATGTGTATTGGATGATTGATTGACCTGACCGATTTATGCTGGTCCTGATGATGTCTTCTGATGCTGGTCTCGAGCGTCCGATTTATGCTGTTCACGTCGATTCCTTTTCTGCATCCGGTGATGAAGGTCCAAATGTTTGTGATGTTGAAGATATGAATGATAGATGATTTTCGATAGCAAGTTATATTGTATTAAATTTTCAATTTGAAGAATATAAAGTATGAATAGGTATGAATGATAAACATGTGCGTATATAATATGAGTTGTCGCTGCGCTGCGATCGAACGAATGGTCGATGATAGGATGGGTGACCGCGCCCCGCGCCTTCCGCCCTTTCCTGTTCGTCGTCCGAGGTAGTGGGGTTGTACGGTTCAGTCAGGTAATTAGGTGTGTAGATATAGATGCGTAGACACATACGGCCCGCCTGATGGTAAGCAGTTACCGTAGCCTATAGACGCTTGCAACACCAGGGGTATCACTCGCGCGTTGCCGGCCCTGAAGAAACCGCTTCACACCCTTTTTGAAGAACCCCATGCTGTACTCCATTGGGAAAACCACGGCGGGGAGCTCATTCCACAATCTGAGCGTCCGAGGAAGAAAGCTCCTTTGAGCCCGCACAGTTCGAAACAATTCTGGTTTCAATGTGTGAGGATGGACTCCCCGTCGATGGCGGGAGTTGCGATGGTAGAAGGTAGCAGTGGGCAACAAGTCGAACAATTCTTTAGAACACTCTCCGTTATACAAGCGGTAGAACACACATATGGAGGCAAAGTCTCACTGCGTTATTATGTCTAAATATGTTAAATACTGTGTGGAGGTTTCGAGATGGCATATTTTCGAAACCTATGTTGGATTAGTCATGCTGAACAACTTTTACTATGGGACCAACACTGATCTAAAAAAAATATTTTTACTTTTCATACATTATGATCGAACAAGGTTGACATTTTGTAAGAAAAGTTTGTTTATTTATTTATTGCCACACATTAAAAGCATACATAAAAAAAAAAAAAAAAAATATATTTATTAGTTTCAAAATAATTTTACAAATAGATGCGGTCTCCAGTCCCCACACTAGGATTCCCTGTGTTGTGGGGACTGGTCCCTTCCAGAATGTTTTACACTTAACTTTTTTTTTTTTTTACATTTTATTAACCTGTGTGTATGTGTGCGTGTGTGTGTGTATGTGTGGGTGTGTATGTGTGTATGTATGTGTGTGTGTGTGTGTGTTCAAATATATACATACATATATATATATATACATATTATGATAGAAGACAAATCGAATTTGAGAATTCACTATTGGTCCCATAGTAAATGTTTTTCAGCATGACTAATCCAACATAGGTTTCGAAAATGTGCCATCTCGAAATCTCCACCTGTTATACCTGTATTAATTGGCACAGCACATTAATAGAATCCAAGAGCTTGTAAATATTTTTCGCTCCTCTTAGCTCCAACTGCAAGTGCTTCAATATGTCCATCGCAAATGTTGAATTTGGATCTTCAAGTATTGGTGATATTGAACCTGAATCAAAAAACAAAACTAGTAATATTATAAAAACTAAAGTGAGTTTTTGTGTTAAGTTCCCGGCCGAGGATGTATTGCCCATACAAACGTAATACCAAAAGCATTATGTAATAAAAATATCCAATATCTATTATTCGGACTCGGATAGTATTTTATACAGATCAATGTTTTTTTTTTTCAAAATCCATGACCTGTATGTAATCGATTTTTTTACGAGTTTTACGACATGTATTGTTCTTATTTGTTACGTATTAAAAGCAACGATAATTACATTTCTAAAGTTTCAGGAGCATACTAAGAATTTACGAGTAAACTATCGAACTAGTTCTCATGATAATTACAGAGTTAAGGTGCAAGCTCGTAGACGACTCTGCTGCATGCAGTCGTCTACGAGCTTGCAGCAGCAGACGACGTGTTGCATCGACACTACCGGTTTCTTTTTATTACCACAGTCTATAAAACCATACAGTCGTCCGACGCCTTTGATCTCGTGGAAAATGCCAACAACGTCTAGACAGTATGCTGTGTCCCGAACTACTAACATCGTTTTGTTCGCAGTTCGGGCTCGGCTTTCCCGCGTCTCGCCCCTCCCATCCCGCACGATTGCCCTGTCTAGCCCGCTGCGCGCCTTAAAAAAATCTTTTGTGCGCGAAATGCCACTGTGACGTATAAGACACAAGGATTAATATTAACTGTCATTTAGTTACTGTTCCATATAAATATTAACTCTGACAGGTCTCTCTTGTCTGGTCATCGCGCCTGACGAGCTAGACGTCTTCATCGGACTGTATGGTTTTATAAACTGTGGTATTACTATGAAATCCTTTCGTAGCTAGCGACACGTCATCGCCTTCATAATAATACATAGAAAGGATAGAGAAAGAAGTAGTGTAGACACGTCGCGGTTGTCTGCTGCTGCTGCATGCAGTCGGCTACGAACTTGCACAGTTAGATTAGCAACCTAGGTTCGCGGGAGAAACTGCGAGCTAACACCTAGTTTTGAAATGATACAATACAAAATGAGATTACCTGAACTTAAGAGCCTATCTAAAAAGTTAAAGATAGGTCCAGTAATTCTTTTGACGTGTAAGTTGTCTGCAAAAACTTTGATGATAGTTTCACAAATAGATGTCAACATCTCTTTGTTGTCGTGTAGAGTATTCAAATAGGCGTAAAGGGATTGTGTAGTGTGTTTCACCTGAAATCGAAAAAACATTATTTCTGATATTCATTATCATTTATTAACCATTGTTTGCTTCGTCTATTATCTTTTTATTGTATATATTAAAGAAAGAGATAAAAAGACCCGATAACTTGATCAGTTTGTAATGTAAAAACAGTTTTTATTTTATTCACCGTAAGATACATTTCTTTCCAACTTACCAAGCTTTCAGTCAATTCGCCGGCACTGACCACCAAGCCCTTGATAACACTATATCTATAATCCGTATAGTTCAAGAGCTGCACAAATCTCGGCATAGTATGTCCGGGGAATAGCCATAGTACCACGTTAGAATTCTCGCTTGCAAGTGGGTGTTCCGTGTATTCTTCTTGATCTTTCACTTGAGGTTTGAGCTCCACTTCCTCCGATGGGAAGATGCGTTTGAGAGCATCGTGATATGGAATGTTTGTTATAACTGGCTCGCTAAAAGTACATTGAAGGTATTACGGTCATGGTAGAAAATCATATTCGAAAAAGACATATAAAAGAGGTATGACTTTATCAAACGTTGCAGATTTGTTACTGCTTCATTTATTACTAGCTTTGCAACCTGTGATTTTCTCAATAAACAGGCTATTTGACGCAATAATTTTTCAAGCCGGACTGGTAGTTATTGAAATAAGCGCGTGTAAAGATACATACTAACTCTTCAGCTTTACAACATCATAAGTATAGATTTAATAAGCAGGTAAACTAGCCTAAACTATAATCACCTTATGTAATAATATAGTCGTTCATCAACAATAAAACTCATTAAATATTACAAAACAAATTGTAACAGTGGATGCAAGTAATTCGAAATTACACCTTATTTCAACGAAATATGCACGGATCAAATTCAGGATTACGCCAAATCGCTATCAGAATTTTCGTTCCTGTTTGTGCCAACATAGTTATGAGAACTGTACTAGGTATATGATATCATAACGGGCCAGTTGGCGCGGTTGGTTAAGATTCCACCTATCGTGCCGCAATTCGCGGGTTCGATTCCCACACAGGACATGCAGTTGTGTGTATGAACATATCTGTATGTCCTGAGTCTGGGTGTAATTATGTATATTAAGTATTTTCAAACAAAAAGTAGTATATGTAGTATATTAGTTGTCTGATATACTACTTTTATATATGTTTATCTTACTTGTAAATCAACGAAGTGAATATCCGTCCAGCGTGCGCCCTCGTGCGGTCTATTTTCTCGACAGCTTGTTGCGCCACCCCACACATTATTTTGTTTATAAATTGTGGAGTGTTTAAATGTGGCGCTTCTACCGCACATTGACGGCAAATTGATAGCAAACCTGAGAATACCAAATAATATATGTCAATTTTAAACCCAGTTCGAAATATCTTTATTTGGCCTTCATAATACTAAAATGTCCCCTTTGAATGGGCTTACGTTTGGCCTCCGACTGACCCTGGAGTTATGACAAGGCCGAGGATGTAGCACGCTTACCCAGAAAATGTCTATTCACTCTGGCTTTGAATATATAGGTTACAGGGGTCGGGAAACAGACCCCGGAAGAGAGTTCCACAGGTTTGCTGTTCGCATAAGAAATGAAGAAGCGAAACGTTGTATAAGCGGAATGTCGACAACGTATAGTTGGAAATTCTCCCGGGACGTGGTTTTTCGATGAAGAAATGGGGAATTCAATAATCAAATCCAAACAGACAAACAACAGTCGAAGTCTCTATAATCCAAGAATTTGTCAGTAACTACCGATAATGTACTCGCTTAGGATAGGTTTCGATATTGCAGGGAAAAAGGGACTGTAGATACTTTTATAATGATAAAACCTGACTGATTTTCGCAGTACAAGATTTGCTTAGTATCTAATGGCCTATTTACTTACCGGTCATACTAGCCTCTCGCACCCAAGCGCCGATATCGCCCCTCATATCCACGGTATACTCAGATAAACAGTTCAACAGCGCTTCGACAATATCCCCAACGTATTTCTCAACACCGCCAACTATCCCTTGAGTTTGACATACGTCAGTTAAACCAATGACGGCGTCGCGACGAGCTTCTGCCCATTTCTGAGTTTGTTCTGTTACTTTTGTGCATTCGATTAAGGAATGTATGACTGTAGATAAGTGTTCTGATAAGACGAATTTTGGAAGGGAACCTGTGAAGTACCAATTTTAATATTATTTATCCGTTCTATCAGAATGGCTAAGATAATTAATTATCAAGATTTCTGCGACTTGATTCACAAAGCAGGTAAATTAAATATGCAAGTTTGTCGATTTTCTGGTCGACCTCAAATCTAATGTGGTGGATAATTATAATCATCTGGTGATTGTGAAAGAATAACCGAAATCTCAAGTTAATTTCCATTCTATTGAATATAATTGAAACTATGGTCATAGAACATAAGTTTTTGTAAAATATAATTTTTAATATAAGCTTTTTTTGGTGACTGTACTTTTTGGTGACTGTACTTGCATTATCTTCCAATATACTTGTAGCGACATCTATCAGCCATCTAACAACTAACTGAGTCTGAACCATCTCAGTAACACTGAGATAGTTCACACACTAAAAGATAGATGGCGTGGCGCCACATTATCCTACATCCTGCATCGCGCTTAAGAAGTTTTCTCGAGAATCTGCATATATACAACTGTCCGACATGTACTGTTGGACCGGGGTCCCCAGCACGATGACCCAGCCTGGCGGAAGACCTTCCCTTTTAAATGGAGGTGTCATCCACCTTGCACCTCCATATACTAATGTACACCAAATACCAAGTCAATCCGAGCACTGGAAGTGAGTGATATTCGATTTGCAAGATTCCACCCGAACGAACAAACATACATACATACATTGCAAGTTAAATAAAAGCAATAATAAAGAAACTACTTATAAAAAAAAAAACACAATTACCAACAGCACGAGCATATCCCATTCTGAGCACAAGGCCGTTGACTCCACAATTGGACAGCTGCCCACAATACTTTTCCACGAGTTCCATACGTTTCTGCTTAGCTGGCATGCCGTTGTACTTCATGTCATCTTCACGTAAGAACTGGTC